>CM042747.1:5255014-5260014 GCA_022496165.2 Catalaphyllia jardinei
TCTGATTGGTTAAGGCACGCTAGACAGTTATTTTCAACTATTCGCGCACGATTACGTAACATGCTCAAAATTCACCACCAAGCGATCGTTTGCGCGACATTTACTCAAACTTTTGTTACCTTTGTGCTGTTTTCACGTGGGTACTACCTTCATCCTTGCTGCTTTGGAATTTATAGTTCGAGATGAAATTTAAAGTTCGCATTCATAAACCGATGCTTGGTAGTGATTTTAGCTAGTCCGATGTCATCACTCACAAGAGCTACTGGAGCGCAAAGTAAAGATAATTTTGCAATTTGAAGGTCTTTTGAAGATACTATTGGCCAGAAAAACAATGCTAGCCTCTATAGTCTGCGTAGCAAGCCTTCCCATACTAACAAAAGAGCTTTTTCTGATTCTGACCTGAATCCTTTCAGGACTGCAACAACGCCATCATGCAGTCAGCTCGTCTGAAACATCTTACCTGTACTTCGTTCTCATTAGATCCTGGGACGCGTCTAGTGACGACATGAGATAGAATTCCCAAGGGAGCTAGTGTGACTGCCAGGACAGACAGTACTGACATAGCAATAGTTGCAGCATACCTGTGACAGAAAGCTGAAAAAAAACAAGCATGAGATAAGCCTTCCAACTATTTATATGGAAGAAGGCGGTGTCTGGTGTGAGGGGTAGCCGCCTTCTTCATTCATCTGAGCAATCAGCCACAAAGAATTTGTACGTGAAAATGTCTCTGCTGATCCGGCTTAAACATCTGGTTACGCACATGTTCTCAACTTGTTTAACAAGCCGAGCAAAATTTGCTTCAAAAAAGGTTCCCCTACCCCCTCCCTCCTCCCCCCTCTCTAGTTGTCATCATAACCCGGGCATCCTACCTTCAAAGCGAGTAACCCTCGGGCAAGAGTCACCTTTGCGATATAAAGATGTAAATAACTTGCAGCCGTCTTTCTTGGCTCAAATAGTTTTTATTCCACTTGTTACTTTTTTGGTTTCTCAAGCAAAAAGTTTCACTGCCGCTTAGAAACAAAAATATTGAATATTGATTAGCAAGGATAAGGAACGTTTTCTACAATAGGTTTTCAGTGACTGCAATTTTTGGTGGCATTCCAGATCAGAGTAATTAGCAGCTGGGAAAGAATTAAATCATAGAAACAACGACACAGTAACAAACTCACATGAGCCCTCAAAGTTTGATTGACACTTTGCTTTGTATATGTCTCTGGAATCAGACTCTCGCCCGAGAAATAAGAACACGAGGTGAAGACTCAGTACGCCTGCTATTAAACAAAGGATCGTGTGCAAGGAGACCTGTTGAAATACAAGATAATAAACTGAAATCATTGAATATTTTATCATTATCATGATTTTGAAAGCAAACTTATAGTGACGTTAGGAAACATTTTCTTGTTCCCCGACTGCCCGTAGCTAATTAACAATTAGACCCGTAGCCCAAGAGGGCTACGGGTCAATAGCCCATTCGGCTTCGCCTCATGGGCTATTGACCCGTGGTCATTGAGGGCGAAGGGTCTAATTGTTTTAGTATCACCCAACTAGTCGGACAGAAAAGGCAATAACAAAGTTAGCAAATGCAAGTTGAAGAAATATTTATTTCGGGAAAAAAAACGAAAGAAAAACCGGCGAATTTCGCTACTCGATGATTATTACTATTAGTCCCCTAGTAGCGTAGCCAATCAAAACCCAGAATTTGCATTAGTCCACTAGTTGGTGGATACTAATAGCTATTAGTATAAATCTACTAGCGTTCTATCACGAATGCCGTTCTCTGATTGGCTACGCCACTCACTATCTATAATATGATAGGGAGTAGCGTAACAGTGTAATCTTGTCGGCAAAATGAAGGCCGTTTCTTGGCGTTTTCGAAGTGCCTGTGACGGGGATTTAGATAAAGTTTTGAACGACTAGTAGATTTATACTAAAACAATTAATTTATTCGCTCTCCATTTCTATCCGAGATAGTTTGCGCCCTCGTCAACTATCACGTGATAGACATCCCTCGAGCTCATAATCTAATTGTTAAAGGGGACGGTCACTCCAGAAAGCATATTGTATTTGTTATCAGAAAAAAAGTTTATATTGAGTTAAGTTACTCACTGAAGTTTCAGCCTCTTAAGTGCATTCTATCCCGAGAAATTTGTCTTCAAAGAAGCCTAAAATTTGGCATCGACGGCCGCCATTTTGAAGCACATGCTCAGCAGCCAGGTCGGGCTAGGCTGCTAAGCGTGACGTCATCGTTGCCATTTGTCTTGGCAAGCGTATTTGTCTACTCAAGGTCATGGCTAATCTTCAACCTTACCGTTTTAAGCCAGAACGTGTTCCTAATCCTGAAGATAGCTAAAGCGAAAACGAAGAAGTAAACGATCGGTTAGAAGGCACATTTGGGTATTCTTGTGAGCGATATCAAATCATGCCAACGCAAAGAGAATGTGTTTGTCGCCGAGAACAGCCAGAGGAAGAAAACAAAATTCAAGGTGAAACTTTAAGCTTATACTGCATCGGTTGCAGTGAATGGAACACTGTTTTCTTTGTAAATTGCTTTAGACATTAAAAGGCGGTTTAATAAAGACGTAAACAGTTATTTTTCACGTCAACTGTTTGTGTTTTGATTTTCGCTGTGTCTAGGGACAAGGTCTTAAATGGACTAAATGCTCGGCAGTCAGAAATTTTCACAGAACTTCCACTGAAAGATCTTTTCAAACTTCTTGATGGTATTTGATGTTTCTTAAGAAATGCAGAGCGGTTCCAAAAATTATGTTAGTGTGCAAGATGTCGAAGTAACCGAGCTTGTGCATACTATAAAATCGGCATGTGCTTGACACTTAAAAATTTACGCTTAAATCGGCAGTTAGAATTATTTAACGAATTGCTACAGAAAGCTTCTTTTGAACCTAATAAGAAGATGCGATGTTTGTTTAGAATAGCCAGGCGATTGTAAAAATTATTAGTGGCCGAATTCTCCAAGCTTGTGCGTACCATAACATCGCAATGGTCTCTATCCGACTGCCGGTCAGGGTCTAAATGCCCAGCCGGTAGTCAGAAATATTCACCGAATTCCGACTGAAATCCTCAATCAAAACTATTAAAAGTATTTGGTGTTTCTTTAGAAATGTCAAGCGATCCTAAAAAGTATTTTGGTTTTATAATTACACTCGATGAATTCGGTGAATATTTTGGACTGCCGGGCGTTTAGTCCATTTAGACCTTGCCCGGCTGCCGGTCACTTAGACACAGCGAAAATAAAAATTCAAACAGTTGACGTAAAAAATAACTGCTTGCGGCTTTATTAAACCGCCTTTTAATTTCCAAAGAAATTTACAAAGAAAAGTGTGTTACATTTACTGCCACCGATGTAGTATAACCTTAAAATTCTACCTTGAATTTTGTTTTCTTCCTCTGGCTGTTCTCGGCGACAAACACATTCTATTTGCGTTGGCATGATTTGACATCGCTCACAAGAACACAAAAATGTGCCTTCTAACCGATCGTTTACTACTTGGTTTTAGCTTTAGCTATCCACAGGATTAGGAACACGTTCTGGCTCAAAACGGTAAGGTATAAGATCAGCCAGAACCTCGAGTAAACAAATACGCTTGCCAAGACAAATGGCACACGAAGACGTCACGCTTAGCGGCCTAGCCCGACCTGGCCGCTGAGCATTTGTTTCAAAATGGCGGCTGTCGGTGCCGGCTTCGTTGGAGACAAATTTCTTGGGATAGAACGCACTTTAGAAGCTGAAACTTCGGTGAGTAACTTACCTCAATATAAACTTTTTATTGGTCATGATAAATAAAGTACACTTTTTGGAGTGACCTTCTCCTTTAAATAGAAATAGGCTTTCATCAAAATATTGAATATTTTTTTTCCGTCATTTAAGTTAACAAAGTGGCCAAGTCAGAACCGATTACGAAAGTCGTGTAAAATGTCTTCTGTACGAAAGTTCGTTTCCATCCTTGTTTCCAGTCTCTCGTTCCTTTGCCTCCAGAAGCAATGGAGAGAGATCCTGGAACGAGGTTGGTCCTTTTGTAGCATCTGACGGTGAATAGGAAGTGAAGGTCATTATTGTGCATTTGTATCCCTCCCTCCCGTCGCTTCTCCAGAAGCTTTTTTTGATTCTTATTTTCTTCCTGGCAGGTTTGTACATGCTCAAACGCACTAAAGAAACAATAATTGCTTCTTAATGAAACGATTGCTTCATACGTGACAATGGTAAAGTGTACAAGGAAGCTACATATGTTAATCTGTGACATTCTCAAGGACAAATCGAGATGCAAATCACTTTTTTTCTTACCAGCCAGTGTTTTCTCATTCGTCCTCCTACCATTCCCGCTATTCCTGCACCTAACATCTGTACAGGAAGAAGAAATAAATTTGTATCATATATCACTGAGAAAAGAGGCTGGTCAACTGCGTTACCTCTTCTAAAAAACATCAAAAAATATCTACTTGGATATTGTATGGTTATTAGTCCTTGTCAGCGTTAAAGCTTGCAATATACCAACTAGTTTCTCTGTTGTCTGATGTACGTTATGACCCACTACTGTTTAATTACTTACGTCGAAGCTTTTAAATTTCGATTTATTGAAGCGCTTCAACAAAATGAAAACGTGTTCTGAGTGACATGTCGTAAAGATTTGTTACTTTACAAGTCCCCGTACGGGCTTTTCAAATATCTTTTCATCTAAGCGGCTCTTTGCTTAACCTGGCTAATATCATACTGAGACATAACATTGCGTCTCTCTAACTTATGAGCAGTGAAGTCGAGAACAAAACATTTAGTTTAATTAGTAAGAAGTTGACTTATTGTTCATGTAATTGATACAAAGTCCATAATTGTTCTTTTCAAGTTGTATTTGTTTTTCTGTCTTTGTCTGTGCGCAAGTGGATATAACGTAATCCGTTGTATGTTTTATTCTAATAACATTATATGTTTGGCCCTTGAGCGATCTGAGCAAACGAATGGCAAACTTAACCTTCCCTGATGGCAAAAA
>CM042747.1:5265014-5280014 GCA_022496165.2 Catalaphyllia jardinei
CGTTGTATAATAACCCAAGTTATTGTCGCATTTTGATTGGTTCTCGCTATGATCTATTAGAGGACAGATGCACGATTGACGTCATCATTACAAAGTTATTCCCTCTGCCGTTTTAAAATGGCGGAAAGTTTTGAGAATTAGGATAATTATTTACGTGACTGGGCAAAAGATAAGGTACAAAAAAGTCTTGCCGAGGCATTGAACAGGTTCGAGAAGCCCGAAAACGAAAGATAAAGCCGTTTCTTTTAGAAAATGATACAGAAATAACTTTCTAGCAGCCTTAGTAGGCAGTCAAGCGAGACTAAACCACGCACAAACTTGGTCTTGGTAAGCCGAGAACCATTGCTTTATCTCGAATTTAACAAACCCAATTAACAAAATGTTTCTGAGATTAATTTATTTCAAAAATTCAACTTTTCCCATTGTCAAAACAACTGTTGACACACTGATTGATGTCAGGAATGAAGCATCAAAACATCACTTCTTAAAATCGATGAAATAAAATACATAACCTTGCTTTCCGATGCAAATGTTCATGTCCGTTTCAGGGCACAGCAGCGAGCTAAATATAGCTAACCACAGTTCACGGTCAACAGTATCGCAGCTAAAATGTGTCTCCAACAGTATATCAAACTGATTTGACAATCACCAACCACAGAAGAAAAAAATCTCCACCGTCATTTATGCTCCTTTCATTCAAAACTCGAATCAAATGGCCTCTAGGTTGACCGCAACCACAAGTTTTCCGAGGGTATTTTTCAACTACTGTAATTTTCAAGGAATGTCCAAGCTTTTCGGCTTACAGGGCTGCTCCGATGACAAAAACTGACTTGATTTTTCCAGTGTTTTCCTCAAGATTTGTAGATTTCGCAGTTCAATTCTGCTTTCGCTGTTAGTTTTCATTCAACTAGGAGCTGACTCTCAGGTTTGACAGTGGCGCGATTTTTCTTGACCAATCACAATATTCTTTGCTACGTATAGCAACCAATGAAATTGCTTCATTTTGTAGCGGAGCTCCGGCGGCCCGAAGGGCAGCCAAGCGGAGCCCCATAACCATATAGGAAAAATAAACCCATGTATTGATTTTCTCATGGTTATCATGGGCAGCGGTATTGCTCGTGGGCGCGTACGCACGACGGCGACGACGACGATGGAGTCGCGCAACATGGCGGCCATACTCCAAATAATAGCTTGATAGAGACATGGAGCCTTGGTTTACCGTGTACTTCTTTGATATTGGACATCCATGTTATGAGCAATTGACACCTGTCAAAACAAGGTATTTGCTGACCAAGATCACGTGACCATATCGTAGGCTCAAGTCTACAACTCATCGAGGTCACGTGTTTTTTGAAGTTGACCGTTGACCAAATGTTGGTTTTCGATTGGATCGCGGGCTCATGTCAGGTTAACTTGTTAAAAACAGTTCAGGGTTGTTCGGAGGCCGGCTAACGCTGGCCTAGGATTAAAACCTATCCGACTTATAACGTTTTCTGCTATACAAATGTTTTTTCCTGCTTTGTTTTGTGTTTATAAAACTCAAAACAGAAAACCTCACCCAAAGTTACAGAACTCAAATCAAAATTGTACCTTTTCCTGGGTTAGCTTAATCGGGTTCTTAACAACCTGGCCAAGGAGCTACGCTCTTAGGCTGGCCTAAATCTATATATTATAGATCATAGATCACGTCAAATGGCTTTTCTTTCGTGCAAAGGCGGGGCAAAGGTGGGGCAAAGGCGGGGCAAAAGGCTGGCTTTCGCGTTATGTTGAAATATTTTGAAACAAAAAAGGCTTTTCGTTATTATATAAAACAAGTAGATTCCATGTTGCAATGCGTCTGATTCAGTAATAGACCACAGAAGACGTCAAAATGTGGTAAGAACATCAGTGACACACTCGGCTACGCTTCGTGTGCCACATTTTTGTTCTTACCACATTTTGACGTCATCTATTACTGTGATCTATTACTGAACAGACGCACGGCAACATGGAATCTATTTGTTAATTATTTAAATTTAGGCGCCATTTATGCAAAGGGTCTATACCCACGTGAAAACAACACGAGGGCAACGAAAGTTTGAGCGAATGCCGCACAAACGAGGCTTGGCGCATAAGACCTATTCGACCTGGATAGAACCCGCGTGAAAACTAGCTAAGGCTGATTCTTCAGTGAAATATAAATAGACCCCGACCACACGTGTTAAATTTATTTTCTTTTAAGATACCGGAAATTTCTGCACCGGAAGTTACGTGCGAAATGATTGACGTTTTAGTTGTAATTAAGTTCCCGGTTTAAAGAAAAGGAGAGCTTACGCCATAAAAAAAGGAAAAAGTTCTTGTGGTTTTTTAGTCTAAGGAAGTTTTGGAAACTTTGGAGCTTTTTGGAACCTAGGGAGAAACATTATTCTGGTCCTTCGAGCTGAATCAAAGGCTTTAAAACCTGGAAATTCTTAACTGAGGAAAAGTGGAAAAAAGGTTTTTGGACGTGGAGTGGATTTGTGTGGCGCTCGCGTAGTGGATTTGTGTGGTGCTCGCAATCGGTGTCGTCTCTGTCAAACGTGAGGAAATTTTGTGGATTCTCTAAAGGAAGTCAGTGGAAACATGTCGGACAACTGGGAAAATTCAGCGGAAAGACCCTACGATGAAGTTGGAAGCTTTGAAAGTGGAAAAACGAAAATAAAAAGCGGCGATAACAAGACAGCTAAACGAATTAGCGGGTCGGGTTGCTGGCGTCAGCGGCGGCATTGAACCAAGACATTAAGGCATTAAAGCTACTTTGGAGCGTTTGGAAACAATTAAAGAGAAAACTTTCGAAATACTGGAAGAATTACGGACATTGTATCAGCAACAGAAGGACACTGAAAGGCAAGTCAAACTTGGAGACGAAGCAGACGAGCTAAACGAGCGAATTGAAGGTGAAACTAGCGCCTTGACAACAATTACACAGAGTATTCATCCGGTAAGTCCACCTTCTTACTCAAGTAACTCTAACACCAGTTTACCGCATAGAAGTGGTGATAGTGGTTGGAATAATCTGGACAGAATTCGCATTCCTACATTTAGCGGGAACAAAACTGAATTTCAGCACTGGAATGCCACGTTTACAAGTTATGTAGATGTAACTGCAATGTCTGCTCAGTTCAAAATGTTGAGATTGGAGGCATGTTTAGCGGGCGAAGCTTTAGAAACGATCAAAGGTTTAGGATATTCTGAAGCAGCTTATGAAGCGGCTAAGTCGAGGCTATTAAGAAAATACGGTGGAAATCGTCGGGAAATTCAGTCATGTAGACGAGTTAACCAAAATGAAACCAATCAGAGAAGAAAAATGCCAAAGAATTGGAAAAGTTTGCAGGCATGCTAAAGCGGGCAGTAATTAATCTTCAGGAAAACAATCAAGCGGCGGAATTAGAAGCAGGAACTTTGTATGCCATTATCCTTGAAAAACTACCAGAGAAGCTATTGTCCCAATATATTCGCTGGGTAAAGGAAAACCCAAGAGTTGAGTCTCTCATTATGACGCTCAAAGATTGGACTACCGAAGAGGCTGAATACCACATTCAGGCCACTGATCATGAAACTAAACACGGTTTAAAGTCAGGAAATACAAATGGGAAATTGCATGACAGAAGAAGTAAGTCCTATGGAATCAACCAAACTGACGATAAAAAGAAAGAGACATGCAAGGTTTCTGGTGCAAACCATGCTGTTTGGAACTGTGATGTCTTTAAGAGTAGAAGTATTCACGAAAAATGGGCTACTGCTAAGAAGCTAGGACTCTGTTACAGGTGTTTGGGTGATGATCACCTTGGTGGGGAGTGCCCCAGAAGTAGAGTGTGTAATATTGATGGTTGCAGGGACAGGCACAACCAAATAATCAAAATGGAACCAAGCCTCAGTTGCGTCCAATGGGAAGCCAGCCTCACGGAACCCAACTACAGGGAGCCCAATCGCAAGGAATCCAGCCTCAGAGCACCCAGTCACAAGAAACTCTGCCACAGGCTAACCAGCCTCAACCAACCCAGCCTCAGTTAACAAGAACTCAAGGGAGACGAGAAGTCCAGTTAAACAGCATTGACAACACTCTGGGGCAGGGAACTCAAGGACAAGGCACTGGCAGTACGCCTAGCACGGAGGGGGATGCTAACATCAATTCAACTACACTCAAGATACAAGAAAAGATACAGGCAGATACAGTGGTACTGCGAACTGTTCCAGCAATCCTGAAGTATGGTAAGAAGAAAATTCTTGTAAATTGTTTCTTGGATGAAGGTAGTAACACCGCATATGTTAACGAAGACGTAGTTGAAGAGGTTGGTGTTTAAGGGGAGAAGGAATTAATAACTGTGAACGTTGCTAATGATCAGCAAGTTAGTTTTCCCTCCATGTCATTCACAATACGCGTAGAAAGTGTTGATGGGCGTGTGGACGCTACGATTGTAGCTCAGTCCTCGGAAAAAATTTGTGGTGGGATGAAAGCAGTTGACTGGGTTAGGATAAAGAGCAACTGGCAACATTTACAAGACATACCATTCCCAAAGCTTGCGAACCGGGGCAAGATCGACGTGTTGTTCGGGACTGATAACTATCATTTGATTTACCCCAGGAAGTGCTTGGTGGAGCCGGGGAGCCCTCTAGGGTGGACTGCAGTGTGTCATACGTGTCACATGCAACAGTTTGGTGAAGTAACACCAACAGAAGAACAGTCTGATGACTTGAATGCAACTTTGAAGCGCTTCTGGGACCTAGAGACCATGGGGATCACACCCCTGAGATCAGTGATGACTTCCGATGAATCAGTTGCTTGCCATAAAGTAAGCTCGCCTATCATGTTCGAGAATGGCCATTATGTAGTAGCTGTTCCTAGGCGGAATGAGCGACCAAGTCTTCCAAACAACAGGCCTTTGGCTGAGAAGCGCTTAGAGTCCACAGAACGAAAATTGGAGAAGAACCCAGAAATAGCAGAGGCCTATCAAAAAGTTTATTGAAGAGTATTTAAAGAATTACATCCGCCGAGTGCCGCTGGAGGAACCTAAACGCACCACGGTTACTTTCTCATTTTCCAGTCGTGCGCGCTGACAGGACCACAACGAAACCGAGGATCGTGTTTGAGTTTCAGGGAAAGAGTTTGAACAGTGAAGCATTGCCGGGACCGAAATTGCGGGCAGACATGTTTAGTGTTCTAGTCAGATTTCGAAAGGAACTTGTTGCCCTTGTGGGTGACGTAAGTCAAATGTATCATCAGCTTGTCCTACCTCTGGAAGACAGACCACTACACAGATGTCTATGGAGGAATTTGGATCAGAGCAAGGAACCAGAAGTCTACGAATTCTTGCGATACGTGTTTGGAGGGTGTTATTGTCATTTTTGTGTGCAGTATGTATGACAGAAGCATGCGGATGATCATAAAGCAGAGTACCCTCTAGCTGCTGAAGTTGTGAAGAACAGTTGTTACATGGATGACCTCATGCCCTCAGTGGAGACGGTTGAAGCAGCAAAGCAGATGCGACAGCGGTTAACCGAACTTGGCGATAAAGCAGGATTTCACATTCGCAAGTGGATATCTTAGAATTAAGCCTGAAGTTATCATGGACACAACTGAAGCTGATCGAGCCACAAAGGTGGACCTTGAGAAGAGAGAGTTCCCAGTTACGAAGACCTTGGGAGTAGTGTGGATAGTTCAAGACGACAAGTTCTCATTTTCCTTTGTCCCACCTCCAGAAGAATTGGTGTTAACGAAGAGAAACTTGTTGTAGAAAACTGCCTCTATTTATGACCCCTTCGGATTTCTAACGCCTTTCGTGGTGCGAGCAAAAATGCTGATGCAGGAGGCCTGGATGGCAGCTATTGGATGGGACGAAGAGTTACCATACCATTTGAAAGTTGAATGGAAAAAGTGGTTGAAAGAACTCGGAGAACTTGCTACCGTTCGTGTTCCACGGGGTCTAAAGGAAGAGAAAAGGTTCGGGAGGTCACTATCCACACGTTTAGTGATGCGTCGGAGAAAGCCTACGCCGCGGCATCGTATGTACGCCATGACTATGAAGATGGGACAGTAAGCACAAGGTTAGTCGCAGCAAAATCAAGGTTAGCACCATTAAAGGCCATGAGTATTCCACGGTTAGAACTCATGGGAGCACTGGCTGGTCTCAGACTAACATTGAAGATTTGTGCGGCATTGGAGATTCCCAGAAACAAAGCCACATTCTGGGTTGACAGCGTAAATGTTGGTTTTTGGGTGAAAGGACAGAGTCGAAATTTCAAACCGTTTGTATCTCACCGAGTTGGATGAGTCCAGTCCAGACCAATGGCGGTACGTTCCGACAAAACTTAACCCTGCTGATCTGGAAACTCGAGGAGCCTTTGTCCAAGAGTTAGCAACGGACGACTGTTGGTGGCATGGACCCTCATTTCTACAATGTGGAGAAGATGAGCGGCCAGAAAGGAAATCTGGAAAAGCGCCAGACGCTTACAAGGAAGTCAAGTCGGAGAAACGAGGACAGTTTAAGAGAAACGAGCCAAGCAACAGTGCACAGAGCTATTATGTGGAAACAGTCAAACCAAAGGGCGAACCAGACCCAACGGATTATTCAAAATGGTACTGGTTCCAGTCAAAAGGAAAGCTAGAGATCGGGATCACTGTGGTGCGGGTAACCGGTTGGATTAATCGATATGTAGCAAATGTCAGAAAGCATCAAAACGATCGAGTACGTGGCGAGTTAACTCCAAGAGAACTTAAACAAGCAGACGAGCAAATCAGTGTTTCCCTGACGAAGTTAAAGACAAGCCTCTTCCCAACAAGAGTAACTTACTGAAGATTACGCCGAAGCTCTATGGGGCCTCCTTAGATCAAACACGCGACTGCAATATTCAGATGATTTGCCAGACGAGACGAAGTTTCCAATCATCCTTCCAAAGAATCACATCGTTACCAAGTTAATTGTGAAGTATTACCATGAGACGGAGGGTCAAGAGATGGGAGAGAACTTTACATTGAATCATTTACCAGAAAACTACTTCGTTGTTCAAGGACGACAGCAAGTAAAGAGATGTATCAAGGAATGCGCGGAATGTAACAGGCGATTCAGGGACTGTCCCGCAAAACAGCAGATGGCACCATTACCCAGAATTCGATTAGAGATGACTTGGAGACCGTTTACCAATTGTGCAACAGATTTCGCGGGACCTTTCTACACAATGCAAGGACGAGGCAGACCACGGATGAAGCGTTATTTATGGCTATTTGTGTGTTTACAGACACACTGTCGCCACTCACAAATGGCCACGTCCCTGGAGACGGATGCGTTCTTAAATGCGCTGACATGTATGGTGGCTCGACGAGGGTGGCCTAAATTGATGCTCAGCGATAATGGAAGCAACTACGTTGGAGCAGAAATAGAAATCAAGGAGCTCGTGGACTGCATGGACCAGGAAAAAAATTAAAGGCTGACTTATAAAAAAGGATTCGATTGGCAATTCAACCCACCAGAAGCACCACACTTCGGAGGTGTATTCGAAAGAATGACTAAAGAGGTCAAGAGAGCAATTTATGCAGTGTTGAAAGAGGCAGACGTTGACGATGAGAAGTTACAGTGTTTACAGGAACTGAGTCTGCTGAATTCCAGGGCTCTAACTACAGTCAGTGGAGATGTCAATGACGAGCTTGTGTTGACCCCAAACCATTTCCTAATTGGAAAAATGGATAGAGAGCTAGCTCCTGATACAGTTGATAGGACGGCGGTCAATGTTCGCAAGTTCGCAAACGGTGGAGACGTGTGCAGGAGCTGATTCGCAGAGTATGGAGTCGCTGGATGCGAGAGTATTTAACTAGTATTGGTTCACGACACAAGTGGTTTCTACCCACGGAGAATATCAAAGTGGGAGATGTGGTTCTAGTTATTGAACCAGACGAGCCAAGAAGACACTGGAAGCTCGGACGAATCGAGGCAGTGTATTCAGGTCGAGATGGATTGGTCAGAGTGGTAGACGTGAGAACAGGAGGAGTTGTAAAGCGACTACCGATTTCCAGACTTTCACCTTAGGAAGCTGAAGTGCCTTAAGGGGAGAGAACTTTGACACCAGTTTGCAAGAGTTGCAGCACGAAAACTTACAGGAACATTGGAACAATTTTTTCATAGTTAACGTTGGATTTTCAAAAAAAAAAAAGCAGTCATTGTTGGATTTTCAAATCATTGTTAATCCAGGAGAGGGAAAATGTTAAAGATAATTTATTTTCTTTAAAGATACCGGAAATTTCTTCACCGGAAGTTACGCGCGAAACGATTGAGGTTTTAGTTGTAATTAAGTTCCCGGATTAAAGAAAAGGAGCCCTTACGCCATAAAAAAGGAGAATGTTCTTGTGGTTTTTAAGTCTAAGGAAATTTTGGAGCTTTTTGGAACCTAAGGAGAAACAACACGTATCCGGATATTTTTGAATCCGAAACTTTTTCTTTCCGGATTCAAAAAATCCCTGTCCACATGTAGCAACAATAACCGGATTCGCTGCCGAATTCGCCGGATGTGTGTGGACGGTAGTATCCGTAAAGAAAAAGCTGCAGATTGAAAAATATTTGGATACATGTTAAAATCAAACTGATTGAAGACGGTTTCGTGTTTTTTTATACATGTACTTTATTGATATAAGAAGTCTACACCGCTAATTTAATATTCAAGACAACCAAGAAAATATATGTACATCAGACGTAAGGAATAAACTTAGGGAATACCACATGAAATAAATTGTTATCAAAAATTGATACTGATGAATAACGTATTTTATATTCCGAGGTTGCATATAAGAATAAATAGTCATTAAATTTCAAAGCTCGAGAATAACATGTTACTTGACAGAGAAAATAGATAGCTTACAGTTGGCATATGGTGGAAACTATATTAGCCTACCATGATACCAACTAGTGAACTACTTTGGTCAAACCTGGTAACAGCTTGGCAACGACAATGGTTTTGTCCATTTCATACTTTACTTATAATCGCGGAGCGCGAATATAGAAAAGCGAATGTATAAAATGGCCGCGAGTTACTGGTTTATAAGGTAAACAACTTCATTTCGTGTCACACGTACGTTGAATGAGAAGAGGTTACAATTTAACTTACCCAAACCGAGTCCCGGAAAATCCCCTGTTCCTTACTTGTGTAACGTCTATTTTTTCTGAGCTTATCAAGTCAAAGTTTCATTTTGTGAAAGTTAAATTCGAGCTCTGAATGATATAGTGTCCATTTTAACGTGCATTAAAGAGTGGCTTAACTTTTTGTTAGTGACCAGTGTGCAGCAGGTGGAATTTCGACGCGAAAAAAAAACGTGTATTAAAAATTACTTTTCGTTATCGTCCCGGCTTGACCGCCCACGAAATCCAGCCAGCCGCACAGGCTAACCTTTTCAGTAATTTAACGTTGTATTTCAGGGTCCTGTATAGGAAATTCAGTGCGCTGAATTTGTCATGTGTCGCTCTCTGTTTTGTTGGAAAAAACTACGAGATGCAAACTCTTTGTTTTCAGTTTTTTCAAGCGCCTGTTCAGCTTCCCTAATATCTGCGTGAATGGCTTCTATGAGAGCATCTGAAATAAAAGAAAAGGGAAAAAACTCAGTGCTGTTATCAATTTTGTACCAAAATGCCAAAAAATATGTACTCGCACAACTAGATAATTTGCTTCTTGCAGTTTTGTTCATTATAAACAAAAGTATGTGCTATGAATCAAGATACTAATGAATAGACAGACAGACAAGGTTCGTACCCTTTTTCAGAAACAAATTTCCAGGACTTTTCCAGGACTCAAATTGATTTTTCATGGGCTCTTAAATTCACATTAACCCCTACACTCCCAAGATCTCAATGTTAATTCTCCTTACTGCCTTCCATACACTTCATGTTGTTTAGTCGAGTTTAACAGATTTCCAGAACTTTCCAGGACCACCGGCCTTTTGCAAACGCTATAATAAAATTCCAGGACTTTCCAGGTTTTCCAGGACCCGTACGAACCCTGACAGACAGACAGACAGACAAATGGACGACAGACTAATGGACAGAAAGATGGACAGACAAATGGATGGACGGACTGATGGACAGACTGATGGACAGACTGATGGACAGACTGATGGACGGACTGATGGACGGACTGATGGACAGACAGATGGACAGACAAATGCATGAGTGGACTGATGGACAGACAGACAAATGGATGGATGTACTGATGGAAAGACAGACAGACAAATGGATGGATGGACTGATGGACAGACAGACAGACAGACAGACAGCCAAATGGATGGACAGACTGATGGACAGATAGACAGACAGACAGACAGTCAAATGGATGAACAGACAGACAGACAAACAAATGGATGGATGGACTGATGGACAGACAGACAGCCTTTATTTCAGCACTGCAACTTATGGGTTGTGCAAAAATATTAAACTAAAATTTACAAAATTAAACTCCATACAATACCTAATACTTACCTAATGATGGATAATTCTTTTCAGGTCGAATGAATCCTAAAATAACAACACTAAGCTCTGCTCCATAAAAATCATTGTTGAATGTATGAATAATGTGAGTCTCCTGAAATGCAATTTCAAAATAAAACATGCCGTACATTATTATTATTATAGTCACAATGATCACATTTTCATTGATTTCCAAGTCTTATTACTAGATAATTTTGTCCACAGATTGTCAAATTTCCCTCAAAGTGTACACTCAATTCTTTTGAGTAGCTTATATCAGCAGCTATGTACCTGTAGAATATTTTGCACTGTTTCTACAGCCCTAGCTTCCAACAGAATACTTTTCTTGCTTGTCAAGCCCTCTTCCACCACTCCCCCCCCCCCCCCCCCCTGCATGCCTGTCCCCTTGCTCCTTCATCAAGTTAAAACAAAGAAAATCACAACCATGAAGGAGGTTTGGATACCCAGTCTTAATTAGTATGGGGGTAACCGGGATAAGCTCCGACCTGATGGGCCATTTGGCTCATACGCAGACTTTACGTCACCTTACCTTACCTTATTAATCAGCATAGATTTTGACGATTTAGCTTCCCTGTTTACTCCTTGGCTTTTGTTTTGATTGAGAAGATATACCAAACACTAGAGACAGTGTTTCATTGGCTATCCAAACACCTCAATTTTCGTGAAAAATACTCCACTGCGCGTCATATTTTCAACTCTCTTCTCGGTGTTTGGATATCCCGGTGAAACATTGTCTCTTGTGTTTGATATTACTTGATCAACCAAAGTGCATTTGCATGGGATGCTAGTAACACTGTATGTTATCAAAAGCCCAAAATTTTTTACATGATCATTTCTCTCCACAATAGGAGTGGCCTGTGAATGCACACCTATTTCTGGTTGGACAGAAATTTAACTAATGCATGTACAATCACGGTTCATTTTTGTTCAAATCCTCTTGATGATCACTTCAGACAAGGAATTAGATACCTCAGTGAGTTAACAATTTACTCACACACATTCACCTTTGTACCCACCATGGATTTTTTGGTGTTGTTATAAAATGGATTCCATCCTATACTCATGACCATTTTATAAACTGGTCCCCTGTCCACACTTGCCCAGCCATAGTAAATTCCAGTACTAACTGCCTCAGGTAAATTATCTACTACATCAATTGGGAAGTTTGCTGCGGAAAAAAAATCAAACTAAGCAAATAGCAAAACAAATTCAATATATTCTGTACACCCTGCAGACTGCAAGCAGTCTCTCTTTTCCTTGAAAATCTGTGGGGAAGAATGCAAAACAAGTAAGCATCCAAGCATGGCTGTGAGTGTGATGTGTGGACAGACAAGCCACAATAGCATGGGGGTTGGATCATGAGCAAAAAGGAAGACTGGTTTCATTTGGTTGCATTTCATCTTGGATGCAAAAAGTCAGACTGTTAGTCTGCATATAATAATAAAAAAATTACACTATGGCTTGAAGATCTGGATTCTATTTGATCACAGTTTCTAATATGTATGCATGTATATAAATTTTACTCACTCACTGCACTCTTTTGTAAAATGACATTTTTACCACTTGAAAATAAAGTTCATATTTTTGCACTGCCATGTGTTATTTCCTCTACTTATCTCTTTCAGAACCCAAATAAGTTTGAAGACGGCTGGTTGACTTACTTAAAACTCAAAACCACCACTTCACTGGAACAATCTTGACATACATGTACATGTCATGTACATGTATGTCAAGGTTGTTCCATTATTTTTTGTTTAAACTGAAATGTCTTCCATACGTGTAGGTTACGGCTGACATGCTATTATTAGAAATATCACGTTACTGACAGACGAGTGTCAGTGTTTTTAGGGACAGCTTGCTAGAAGAACAAGTAAAAATACCCAGGTCCAGTTACATATTCATTCAAGACAACAAACAACTTATTCAGCTGATGCAACACAATTGTTGTATGTGGAAGGCCTGTTCACTTCAGCTGACAGATGTCACTCTGTTAACATCAGCTTTGGAGAAATCTGTTGGAGAGATCCTCGGGAGGAAATCTGATATTCAAACCAAAATTTTTATTGATTGAGTAAAAATGTTCATGGCAATGCTTTGACTTTGCTGTCAGTTATTGTAATTTATCCAATTAGAAAGTCCTCAAAGATATCTGGACAGTATGTGCTAAGACACCGTGTACAACCCCATTCAGAATGGATCAAATGTCAGAAATTTCCTTACACTTTGTTGACTATCCCAGTAACCAGTTTCTTATCACTGGAAAATAATAAATTATGAAAAAACAAATCATTAATGATACACCCCGTCTTGTTGGGTTGTTTGCTGATATATTTGGAAAAACCCTTTTAGTAATATCCTACTGACATCCCAACCTGTTCATTCTGAAAAATGCAACCCTTAACCTTTAAAACCTCATGATGCTATGTATCACTGGAGATCTTCTTAAATTTGCCTAAGTTAAGACTGCACGAGAGCACCAGGCAATCTTCTAAATCATTGTGATCATAACAAACATTTTGGAATTTTAGAAATCTATTGTATCCATGGATGTATTATGGCAAAAAATGATACATGCAGTAGTGCATCGGTCTCACTAGGAAGTCATTTTTAAGCTCTGCCCCAAGATAGAAAATCACTGCCACGGTTTGGCCCCATGGCAAGTTTGCCCCCACTGAGTTTGCACCCCTGAACTCAACCTAGACTTTCTATTTCAAGTTCACCGGTCACCTTCAATGGATTAAAGGACGACAAATAAACACGTTTTGTGTGGCTTTGTTTCATCATGCACACAATGTTGTCATTTTTCTCAGTAAGAGAAAGATAAATTTTAAGCACTAGTTGAGTCGCTGTGGGGGCAAACTCGCCATGGGGCAAAACTGGCAGCTACAGTGTTGTATAGTTAAGATTAGATACTGCCTAGTGACAATTTCATCCTGTTGCTAGGTACAGGTACCATTACTCACCCCTTTGACAACCAGCTGTTAACAAAATCACAGTGACACTTTCTATTCAGAAAACAACACCTGCTGGTTGGTAGGATCACAATACCTTGAAGTGATCTCGTGCATTGCACAAGCCAAATTTAAATTCTAGCCAACAACTATACTGCTTAGCCTAAAAAAAAAACTTTCTAACCTCCTTCTGTTAAAATTTCAAATATGTTTGTGTTCATTTCAAAATATACCGGTATGTACAACAAGTGTCAACATACAGGACATCACTATCATCAAGAACTTTTATAGTTAATATTTATGTGGGAACTGAAGTTCACAAAAAATGGAAGAAAAAATGTATTTGAATTTAATACTTTTTGATACACAATATTTTTATCAGACTCACTGACTGGACGAATAACAACTTTATAAAATGTCAAGATGTTAAACCTTTTCCAAGAAAGGTACTCAATTAAAAAAAAAGAAGAAACTGCTCTTAAACTCTTTTTCCGAGTCACATTTCATGCGTCTAAGTCCAATATCAGCAGGTCATTACCGAAAGACGGAAAACACTAATGACATACAGCAGTAATACACTAAAATCGCAATATTTATATGCATTTTGCAAACAAGCTATTGCTGTTTGTGGTCTCGTACTGTTCTATGCTACGAGTGAATATGTGTCTTCGTGTAAATTAAAGAACAGAAATGCAATCGCCACTGGAAGCTAAACTAACTTTGTTACACTAACAGATACCTCACTGGTGCGTGAGTCAGATTAGTAACAGTTCAAATATCACGGACTAAATGACTCAGCTTTACAAAGGTAATGACGAAAGGTCTCAAATGAATAGTGAAATATCCACGCACTATAGAACGAACATGATTTTACTCGCTTCAAAGATTGCCACTCCACGTCAGGACTTGTATACCAACATGAAAACAAATTGATTGGAAGGTTCACAGTGTGATTCGGTGTTGTGAACGGTAGACTTTACAAGCGTAACTCACCAGTCGGAATTCCCAACTCTTTGCTGCCTCTTCCGAAACCCTTAACCACTTCTCCCCGGCAAAAATACGGAGGAAAACTTGTCACTATGTCTGAGGGCATTTCAGTCCCAAAATATCAAAGTACAAAGCAGATTTCTGTCGAGTTCGCGATGTTTCGTTTCACGTGCGCGAGAAACCGCAGACCAGCAAATAGTATTGCGCAACACAAAAAAATATGGTGAAGGTATCGGCGTCAGCTGTGCGAAACGCTGGAAAATAATTCGAAAGAGCGCAGTAGCGATGAAATAAATTCATACTCGGAACTACAGCTTCCTGGTTCTCCATGCTTAGATCCGGTCTAAGAATAACACACTATGACTGACACACTAATTGGTCTTGCCGTAGGGAAAAATTCAAGATCAAAATTTGCTCTACATTCTCAAAATTTGGTTTTAAAAATTTTTGAATTTTTTTTTCCATCAATATTTCCTGTAATAAATGGTATGAGGCTTTTTATCGATCTCCTGTCTGAACTTTCCTGTACCATGAGAGAAAGTGCTGACCGGCCTCGTACCGCTGTTTGTAAACGCGGTGTT
>CM042747.1:5285014-5315014 GCA_022496165.2 Catalaphyllia jardinei
CTTTGAAGGTGAAGAAAGTCATGAGGAGACTTTTAATGATTAGTCCTACGTAAATTTAAACCGATTCATTTTAGATTTAATACTTACAGGTTAACGCACTCAGCGAGTGAATTATCAGGATTTACCTGCACGAGTTCACTAACAATGAACGAGAAATTTCAATACCTCACGAGGCCGCCGAGTGTGGTTTTGAAAATTTTGAGTTCATTGTTAGTGAACAAGTGCAGGTAAATCCTGATAATTCACGAGCAATGAGTGCGTTAACATTTTTAATATTCAAATTGAATACACTGCAAACAAAAATCGTTAAACTTTGAGTCAGCCGAAGTCATGGTGTAATGACAGTGGTGTATTAAATTTACACCACAGCTATTACACCCCCATAATGACAACAAGGAGGTTGTTGTGTCACAACCCATTGCCACATGGTATGAATCAACCAATCAGAAAATTGGAATTTGTACAGTGTATGAAAGTTGAATAATAAAATGTGATAACTAACTATAAAATAAACCAACCGTTCATGTCTAACTTTACCGTGGAGGAAGGGGAGAAAACTGGAACAACCACATTTTTCTTTTGGTAATGAGAAGAGAATTTTGATTTTGGCGAGCCTTGAGTAATAGAAGTATTGCTAACTCCTAATCACGCTGTAGATGGTGAGTGGAGTAAAGAAGCAACTGACGAGTTTGACCAGCTCAGCCACTGTGCCCAGTGGGTTTCTGTCATGGCACTAGTGGTGAAATACGATGGGGACATACCATGCCTGGAATTGATTGACACTACTGGACAAACAGTAAGAAACTATGAACATATTTGTGATATGCGTGTTTTTATCAAGGATATACTTTATCTTTCTGTGCTTAATTGTTTTTTTGCTTTCTTTGGTAACATTTCTGGACACCTTGCACTCATGCCTGGTATGCCTCAGTAGATATCTACATGTCTTAAGTCCCACCCAACAGTACTTTAAGCATGTTTAGTCGAGTCAGACTAATAATTGTTAATTATTATTATTATTATTATTGTTGTTGTTGTTGTTGAGCAAAACGCTTATTAATATAGCCAGGAGCCAGTAGCTACACATGTAGGAACTAATTTGAAATTATTGTTAGTTACATAACTGTACTGTACTCCAGATAGCATGTGCATGTAGTGTAAGCTTTCTATTAGTGTACTTGCGTTATTTTGTACAGTGTCTGTTTTGTAAATAAGTAATAATAAAACCAGAAATATTTATTGAACCATCTGACACCCTAATCCTGGGTTCTAGATGAGGCTGCAAGATTGTCAGTTGTCGACAGTGATCAATTTCTGACTGAATCTAAGGGAACCTGTCCCTTTAATTTTCAGGATGTGAATATCAATGAGGAAATGATAAGAAAACAGTTTGCATATCGGGATGTGTCATGTACAGCTGATGAGCGGGAACTGGGTAAGAATCGTAGTATTTGAAATAAAGATTCCATTATGAGTAGGCAGAGACTGCATGTGATGCGAGAGGCCCATTAGGGCAGAGCATATCCTGGTTTCTGTAGCATAAAGCGACTAGCAGTATTTCTGCTCCCCCAGGATGGGATGCTAGTCCATCACAGGGTTACCCCAGCAGTAAATTTGCTGTTACCCATTTATACAACCGGGTGGAGAGATGCACTGAGAGTTTTTAAGTGTCTTGCCCAAGAACACAACATGACGTCCATAGGGCTCGAAGCCAGACTGCTCGATCCAGAGTCAAATGTACTAACCCCCAGGCCACTTTGCCTCCATTAAGAGTAACTAAGTGTTATTTGACCATTGAGAAAATAATTACCGCCATATTTGGCATTGCTGTTTGGTTGCCGCCATTAGGGACTTTAAGATACACTACGGCGGGCTGCTACTACGGCTACTTCGGCCGTGAAGGACTAGGCTGACAACTCTGTTCCCTCCGCAAACCTCAAACAGATTAAGATTTCGCTGTACGGCAACGCGGTGTTCAGCATCTACGTGTCTTTACAAAAATGGATACGTTCGACTTTATTCTGCTTTCATACAACAAAGACTTGATCAATGACGACAGTGATTTCCTTCTCTTGTGTCGATCTTAAATTTCCCAAACTTAGATTTGCCTCTCAGCTGCTTTTAGAACCGCTGTAATTCCAACCACAAAACAAGACAAGCTCGACACTGATAAAAAGCTCGATTTCAGCACAGCACGGGTAGGGCTCGTACAATGTGATAAGTCCGAAAATACACAGCTTTCAATTCTAATAAAATACATTTTGAACAGCTCAGCTTAGTAGATACAAAGATTTCTTATCTGCGGCAGTTCGGACCTGTCAATAAAATATGTCTGTCGCTTACGATAGGTGTTAAAATCGTCTAAATTTTCTGTACAAATAACAAAGAAACAGTTATCTTCGAACGGTTTTTTATGATTGAGTACTTTATCTTCGAACTAGGCTGTTCAAAACAGTGAAAAAAGCGTTAAAATGAGAAGTAAACAGCGGGCTTCTACTCACGCAGTGAAGAGTACGTGAAACTAGGCACTTTCCCGTAGTAGAAAGCAAGACTACGGCGGGAAAGCCGCGACATGACGTCACAACTGTAAACGAATTTTTCTCCACTAAATGAAAGAAAAAGGAAAATTGTGTGAATATGAACATTAAGCATTTGGTTAGTGCATTTTACTTCATCAACAAATTATACCAGTTTCTACCTTTTCCAGACCAAAACTAAAGCAGATATGGCATCTTTCATTCTGAAAAGCTTGGTTACTAATGATGGCATCGACCGTTTACGAAAGAGAAATGCGCGCCGCCGTACTACAGCCTCACCATTGGCTCGCATAGCATTATGCACGCTCTCATTTAGTTGGCCTCATTGTTTCGCTTCCAATACACACTGTTGTTGAGTTAGCCTCATTGTCTCTCGGTTTGCACATCATTAGGTTGCAACCTTTGTTACCGCTTTTGCCAGCTTCGTTTGACTGTATTTTGCGTCTTGTCTTCCTTTAACAAACGTGTTCTCTCTTGCTCGGAGTTTCGGCTTAACTTACTGGCGTACGCTTTCATTTCTAACTTTGGGTCTGTTAAGAAATTGCTACAGCAAGGAGCATTATCTAAGCATTTGAATTGATATTCATTACGTATGTTGCTACTAGTTTCAGAGCTTGTACAAGATGCATTACAAGAAACGCCAGTGGAAATCAAACAAAGTAGTGCTGAGCAGCAGGAACGTACTCCAGCAGTAGCAGACACTGGAGAAATCAACGAAGAAACACCTCAACACGTCACGCAAACCATGCAAGGAGAGCACAGCAGTGATGCACTCTCCAAACCTGCCAGTACTGACCTGCAAGATGGTCCTCGGTCAGGGGATGTCACTGACAGCTGTCCTGAGTTGCATGGACCTGTAGTCGCTGAAAGTGACTCTCCAATCAAGGCTGCCCTGGTGAAGAGCATTTCTCGAGATTACATCTCGAGCCCGCCTAATTCGTCACCTGACAGGCTTGATGAAGGGCGAGCATCTCTCAGTATTGTGCAGGAAACAGGGATCAAAGCTGTTTCAGAGAGTGGGGTGCAGTCACAGCCTGGGGCGTCAAACTCTGCCAAACACAACGTAGACGAATTGCATTCCACCAGCCAGGAAAAGACAGCGTACCGTAGCAGTCTTAATATTGCAGCTTCGTCAAGAAGAACGATGGCAGCAACCTTTAGCGGCAGCCGTCATGTATCGGAACGAAGTGAGAGCTCCGTGAAGACAGCGACCACTACTGTTCACCAGCAGACGGTTTCTTCCAAGCAGTCCTATGTTAGTACCGTGACACTCCCCGAGCGTGAGACTAATAACGTTACTGTGTCGGTGTTACCAAGTGTCACGCAACTTCAAGCGAAATCCCCATTTGGTCTGGAAAGTCACGCTTTCAAAGCTTCTAATGAAAGTACAACCATGACGCGTCACGCAGTTGCATCGGAAGTACAACGAACTGTCACGAAAAGCAACGGACGTGAAACGACAAATGAATTCTCCTCGTCACGCGTTGAAGAGAAATCAGCATCACATATGTCTCCATCCGACGAGAAGCCAACTGTGACATACGAAATTAACTTTCAATCCATGAAAGGGATTCCTGTTGCGGAACATTATACAATAAAGAAAACTTTCAGTCGACTAGAAAGCGGACCCCATGAAGCCTTAGACTCTGGTAGTTTGGTTTTTGGTGTAAAAAATGCTGACAGAACGGCTTCAGCTAGCACCTCCGGGAGAAACGAAGGCTCAGAACAGAGTGAGACCATTGGAAGCCAAGGTTGGTCTGAAGGAAGTGGTGGTGAGATGTCTCCATCAGGCTCGCTCTTGAATATCGCCAAAAACGATGTCATAGATGAAGAAGACGAAGACGACGCTACGGCAGAAAGTCCTGAGCAAGACAGTGATACAGAGTCATTCATCAGTGCCAGGGAAGATGCCACCTCCGACACAGACACTGCAGCCTACATGACCGCCCCGCCTGGAGGCAGTTCCACTTCCCTGGACACTGACGTTGTTCTAGGCGACAGTGCTGCAGATGAGACAATCACTCCCGTGAACTCTGACACGGAAGTTGAACATGAGGAGGAAGATGATGAAGAAGGACTCAGGGGTGATGGTACACCGCGACCAGATGCAGAAGCTGGGAATGATCGCAATCGTTCTGGTACCCTAAAGGGCTTGAAAAACCAGATGACGGCTCTGGGTGGTGCTGTTACGTCAGACGGTGATCTTGGTTACAGTGGAGATTCCGAGGAGAGCCTGGAATCAGCTGAGGATCTCCGAACGTCGGGCACGTGACTAAACTGATTCTGAGTAGGCGTACATTGCATGGTGCTTTAATTTAATGAGCTGTTCTGTGAAACCGTGTTCGAAAATCGGAGCAGAGATGCTGTTCGCACTGATCAGACACAGAAGCAATCACTGTGCTTGCCGCCATGGGTTACATGTCTCTGCTTTGAGTAGTGATTATTTAGTTAGACACCTTTTGGCTTCGTGGTTACTTAAGTGTTACGCTTCGTCCACACTGCGCCGGAGAAATTTAAAAACGAAGCTTTATGTCCGTTTTGGCGTGGACGGAAAACATTTTGAAAACGGAACCTTTGACAACGATAACATCGCGATAAACTTGAGATCTCCCAGCGGTGAAAGTTTTCTTCAAACACGATTCCAGTAACCGTTTTGAAATTCATCAGCGTGGTTTGGACGGAAAACATATGATACGTTTTCAGGGTTAAAACGCTGTTCACATTTTTAAGGAAACAGCTCCCTTTGCTTAAAATTGGAGCTAATTATATTAGTGGCAAAGTGGCATAAGCTAAGACAAGTGCTGGAAACATTCAAAATTTTATTATTGAGATTTTCTTTGCTGGGACGCATGTGCCTGGTTTTATGCGAGTTAGTTGTAGGAGAAGACTGTTTTTCCTGGTTTTCAGCATTTCTTCCTTAATCCTCTCCGTGGTTTCATGCTGAGCATGCAAGCTCGCTTAAACATGGAAGTATCCTTGAGAGTAAGGGGTCAGGTTGGGTGTACATTTGCCTCTTGTAGTGAAACATATTCACCTCTAACGTTACTTGTGACAAGTGACAACTTCAAAGGGCCTGTGTCACGATAATACGCATGTGTAAGTTTGATTGCATGACATGGGTAGGTCTACAGAAATGTTGTTAACCAGTGGCAGTTGTTGGATTCAGAACCATGCACCACTTGGAATAGGTTGCGGTTTTTCCCTAGGAGGTTTATGATAAGCTTTTGTCTTAGGAACCTCGTTTTGCCTTTGACCCCTTGTATGAACATGAACAACCGCTTCGTACAACTGCCATAAGAATGATCCAATCTGTCGAAGATCTTTCCGTAAACTGGCTAAGCTTGCTCCTTTTACACTTTTTTTACATTTTTACTCAAAATACAAAATACACTGGGAAAATCCTCCGCGAATGACAAACAACTTGATAAATCCTTGGTTGGGTGTAGAAACATAACAGAACTAACTGCATGTAAACCAAACTAAAGCAGCAATGGTCAAGTTTAGGGCTAATTTTACTTAAATTAGCATGAAAACGTTTTTAACAGGAAGGTTGAAACCACGTTACCTGATGTCTTTCAATCATTGATTAGCATTAATCAGTTTTCTTTGCAAACTTTAGGATTGGAGTTGAGCAATGTTAAATGAAAGCATGTCACAGTCATTTTTTGTCAACCTTTAAGACAGATTCCTGTTAGTTAAGTTTTGATGTGTTCAGTAGCAAACCACCCAACAAGAATTGAAGTTTAAACGTGGCTTTTGTGATGTTGACCCTAACTTAATGAATTCAATTCAGTCGTTCATCATGTTCTTTTCCCCACAAGGGAAACACGACCTAAAATTCAGTCATTAAGTTTGACTTTAAAGAAACTTTATTTAGCTTTATAAAATGTAGCTTGGTCTATTATTTCACGCTGCCTACCCATTCCTCCACACACAAACAATGAATCATGTTCTTGCGTCACCCCGAGTCTCTTGTGAGCTACATACCCCATTTCTGTCAGAAGGTAGGAAATCATAAGCATTAAGGTTGATAGTGACTTAAAAAGGTTGCTGCAGAACAACTGGGGTTCTCCTTTTCTAACATCCTTTTTCCTTAATCAACCAGTTTAGACTCGGGCTCTTGTGAGCTCCATGCCCCATTTCTGTCAGAAGGTAGGAAATCATAAGCATTAAAGTTGATAGTGACCAAAAAAAGGTTGCTACAGAGCAACTGGGGTTCTCCTTTTCTAACATCTTTTTTTCCTTAATCAACCAGTTTAGACTCGGGCGTATTCGAGCCAAACTTGACTCTGCGTTAACTCAACTGTCGTCAAGATTGTTATTACAGTTATCTTGCATGTGAATAAGGTTGTGTTCCCTTGCCTATGAACTGTTTGCATTTTAACAAATGGACGTATGTTTTTCATGCGTCTGTCGTCAAAACATTGTCAAATTAGTTTCCGCTATCGCCTCCTGGGGACGATAGCCGAAGTCGACATTCATTGTCATTGGAGGCCTTTAGATCCATGTTCATCCCAAAAAAAGTACGCCAAAAAATAGCATACCAACAAATAGTATCGTGTTTTCTAGAATGCGTAGCGTACTATTAAAGAACTAAAGCATCAAAAAGCACAGATCGATCTATGCGGCAGCCATGTTGGACCCCACTAAAGATCAGTGCCTTTCTAAAAACAACAACAGAAAGTAAGGTGATTGCTTGTTATGTTTCTTTAGGCCTTTTCAGCATCTGTACGTGATATAAAATACAATTCAAGGCAATAAGGCTTGGGGTAAATAACGCACGTAAAAAGCTGCATGTACCTCCAACCTACGTGTTCCTCAGTTCTCTCTCATTCCAGGACATGAGGACGGGAAGATGAGAGACTCTGGGAACGAGGTTGCATGTACCTCTTGACGTTGAAAACGCGAGTCCAAAACCACAAACATGATGTCAACAACGGGAAAAACACATGAAAAACAGACTGCAGTTATCACCTAAATTATAAAGTGATATGTCCGCCACCGCCCGCTTATTAATACTGGATCACTGGGTAACGCAATTCACGAGGTCATCATGGTATATGAACCAAATACATGGTACGGTCGGGTTATTTTGGGGGGACGTATATTTTTATCTTATTTAGTGTTCTCTATTTTGGGGGCGTTTTTAATAAAACAATTACTTGACTCGCGCTTTTTAGATATGAGACGATTAAAGCCAACTCGATGCTGTGCACCTCGTTGGCTATCTAATATCTCATATCTAACTCGCGCTCTTAGAACGATTATTAATTAGCCAATGAATGAGCAAGAATTTCTGCAGTTGTAAAAATAAAACTTGCGTGGTGACCAGTTTGCAAATTCTATAGAGTCGTTTTCAAGCTTGATCTGTTTGGAGCATTCAAAATGGACTTCAATCGAAAATTATAGTGGGATTGATCCTGAGACTGAAAACTCTAGTTCT
The DNA here is from genome assembly GCA_022496165.2 of Catalaphyllia jardinei. Classification (NCBI taxonomy): domain Eukaryota; kingdom Metazoa; phylum Cnidaria; class Anthozoa; order Scleractinia; family Caryophylliidae; genus Catalaphyllia; species Catalaphyllia jardinei. The sequence goes on from CM042747.1 coordinate 5,292,995, forward strand.
CCCTAAATAACATACCGCACTTCAATCCAGTTTCATGTAATGTTGCCATCGATCCTGTTACAAGAAAAGACGGCAAACAGCTAATTTATTAATGGCCCAGAAATAATGAAACTGTATGGAGACAACTTGACGATCTGCCTCCTCATTGGGACGAGCGACTCTCGTTACAAGTTCGATTCTGATTGGTTTAATAAGTAATGGAAACTACCTAGAAATACATAAGGGATCAGTTTTTGTTTCCCAGAAACAAAAATTGATCCATACAAGGCACTAACGTTTCGATGCAGCTACGTGCTTGTCAGCTGGGCTTTCGCAATTCAAATTTAAGTCCAACATTCAGAACTTTGCAGGGTCGCTCTTCTCCTAACCACTAATCAGAGAGATCGAAGACTCAGAGTACGGTATGTAAGAGGTTGGTTGAGTCAATGAAAACAGGAAAAATGCGCCTAGCCCATTAAGAAGAGAGTAAGCGATGAATCGAGCATTTTATTTCTCTTCCCTTTTTGAAACAACTTATATATGGTGAACGAATTATTTTACTGATTGATCAACATGTACTGTAATTTTAAGTTTATCTTAAACTGGTTTTCTAAGTAATTATCCATTTTCTACGTCCGCTATGGAATTTGAAAAGTTATTTATCAGTGTTCTGCTAGTCTAAACTGAGGACGCATCAGAAAGTGAACAAGGAAATCGTACTGACAAGAAACAGAGCGCCAAAGTGAACTGTAAGAATACCCGCTCGGTTGCAAAGAATTTGACCACAACACAAAATCTCGCGGTCTTTGGCACTTGGCATTAGCTCAGCTGAATCACCACAAGCGAGGGGTACCGTGCAGCCTTTGGAGTACTCTATTATATCTGACGTTTTAAACTCGAGTTTGAAACATTTTCTGTAGCCAGCTCCACAGTAAACCTCAACGGCGTTTTGGTCGCAGTCATCCCACGAAATGACGCTAGCACACTCATAACAACGAAATCCGGCCGCTATAAGGGTGGAATCTGGCCGGAGGGCGAAGTTGCACAAATCTTTGTCGCACAACGTGGCTTGGCAGTCTTCTTTTCGCTTTTCATGGCACGGATTGTGCAACCGTTTAGCGCAGCCTTTTTTGTAGGTTGTCTTCTGTCTCGGGGACGGTCTTTGAACAACGGCCATACATCTGGTCTCATGTTGTCCTGAACACGTCCTGGATGTCTCATTCAAATGTAAATCACAGTCAGCCCATGAAATCTCACTGTCGCAGTTGAAGCAAAAAATCGCCATACCTGCAAAGTACAAATTTTCGAATTGATCAACTCCATGAAAGATTTTTATTCATCAAGATTATGAACTATAAATAATAATAATAATAATACTTTATTTATATAGTGCTGAATTCATTACAATGTCCAAGGGCGCTTCACAAGTTCCAAAAAATAATAATAGTAATAATAATACTAATATACAAATAAACACTGACAAAAATATGAGCTCTTAAAACGATGTGTCTTAAGTTTCCTCTTAAAAGTGTCAAGAGAGTCACACTTCTTGATTTCTAAAGGAAGACTAATACATAATCGAGGTGCACAAACAGAGAAGGCACGTGAGCTATACGTCTTAAGATTAAAGTTGGGCTCAAGCAGAGCGTAGACGGTCTTAACATACGCATTGGAACAAAGGCTAAGTCGAGGCGTTCGAAAACTGATGCAGTTTCATTACATTACTCGTGTTTTGCAAGTCATCTAAAAAGCGGCAATGGTCAGTGAAACGAAACAAACGTCAGAGGTCATTAAGGTGCGGCATCAGAGCCTACATCATCACTGTGTACCATTATTGTTATCATAAAACAATTATCATATCATCTCCACCATCTTCATTGTTATTGTCATCGTCATCGCCATGGTAATCAGCATCGCCATCGTCATCGGCATTAACATCTTCATCCTCATCGTCGTCGGCATCGCTATTGTCGTCGGCATCGTTATCGGCATCGGCATCAGCATCGGCAACGGCATCGGCATCGTCATAGTCAAAGTCGAAGTCTAAGGCATCGTCACTACCTATCCGCATTGTCTAACTTTTTTTCTCAGTTCTGTCCCATTAATCTTTTTGGATGCCTTATCATCCTTTTCGCACTTGATCATATTCAAAGTCTGAACTAAAGCAATTGTCTTTCCGCAGTTAGATAAAAACGTCGAATTTTATCTTATCTCACTAGTTGCGGACTTGATTCGCAACATCACAGGCATACGTACAACAGAAGATATAAGTGATCATCGCAGTTACACACACAACTTAAGCAGTTATGAACTGAAAGCCTGGCTTTAAGATCACAACTGCTTAAGTTGTCTGAATAACTGCGATGATCACTTTTATCTTCATATCATTGTTCGTTGTTCAAATATATCAGCTCTCATAGATTCACTTGCATACGTACAACAGCTTGGTCAGATCAGGTCGTACAAGCGAAAACAGTTGTTCATGCATCGCGCAATTTGTATGGACATGGTGAAAAAGCGCTTGTACAATGCTACTGGAGTGATAAGGATGGAAGCGGAGCCAGAAGGCCGCCATGGATTTTATAAACCTTGCAAACCCGCCTACATAGCTATGCGTGATTGGCAAAGAATATTTACTAAGTTGTAAATTGGAAAACGTTGAACGATCATCTCGTTTCTTCACACGATCCATTGTTCATACACGAATAAAATACTCTATTAAAGAATGTAAACTAGCTTTACTGAGATGTGAACACAATCAGGAAATTGAAATATAAGGAGAGGGGAAGTCTGAGTACCTACCGGCGCGCAAAACATATGCAAGTAGAAGGGTGGAACCGATAGCTGATAGTAAACTGAGCGTCATTGATTCCTCTAATAGTAAACAACGATAAATCAGCAACAGATATACGGACGGCTACACATAAAATAAGTTAGCAACTGCGGTATTGAACAAAGAGTCCTTTACCATACGGCTAGCTAACGGTGATCTGAATAGGTGATCTGCTGTCAATGGTTTAATATTAAAATATTTTTCGATGTCAATTTTCAAACAGGTGTAAACAGATGCAGTCAGTTGGTGTTTTTAATTATCGTGCAAAAAACTTACTTTCGTGTGCGATGCGTGCTGAAGCCTTCTCTCCTCCTAGTTCAGTGAGACTTCTTTAGTTTCTCGAGGATCTAATAGCTGATCAGAAGCCCAGAAATTCTGTCAAAAATATCAGTGCAAAGCGTAGCTAATGGTAGAGAGAATAGGGCTCTCTGGGCATTGGGAGAATAATTTGCCATTAGATATTGGAGTAGTTTAAATAGCATTCAGTTAAGAAGATGCCTGGGGAGCGCTGAGGCGCTCACCATGAAATGTTTCGTGAGTGAGTCGATATGTTCGTTAAAAAATAAATAAAATGATCAAAGTCCATAAATTAATAATTCTAAAGATCTCTAAAATTGCAAATAATGATAACGAAGAAATTACATTCACAGAGGTAAGATTCCAAAGTGCTTAGACTATGCCGTATAAAGCCGCATAAAAAATTGTTATTAAATACCATAAAAAATGTTATGTCAGGAAAGGGAATGTAAATTATAGTCGCAGGAGTAAATAAACAGTAGAAATAAGCACCATCTTGCCTTACGGTTGCTTCAAGTCCATATTGTAGTCCATATCATTAATTATTAACCCACAATTCGTATCAAAAACCTAGTCGTTCCGACGGTTGTCATGCACGGGCTAAAAAAATGGAATAACAGAACCTGTAAAATAGGGTTTTTTGTTTTTGGTTTTTTTTTTTTCAGTTAAAGAGGTGTTGTCTATTTTTTCCCTTTCATATATTTTTTTTCCTTCCAGAATGGAAACCTTTCCAGCAGCTTCAGAGGTAGTCAATGAATTTTAATGACCATATCATCATATCAAATTCGCCAGATTGTCAACAACCGGTTGACTGAAATTGCACTAGTTACATTGTCGTCCTCAGACTTCCTTTTTTTTTTCATCACGCGTTCGGCCGTCATTTTATGAGGAGTAATTCTGGGGACGAGGATGCAAGGTGCACGAGTTGCGGTCCGATACATTCGTAATCCTGTATATTTCTAGAACCCAGTCCTCCCACAGTTGATCACCGCCGTTTCTCAGATCAGACCAGCGAAGAACTAGCTCCAAAGGCGATAAGTTTCTATTTTGTTGTCTGGCGGCTATATTGAATTTGGGTGAGCGGTCAGGAAATTGAGGTCTGTCAAAAAGAGAACCATTCTCTTTCAATTATTTCGAAATCTTGGACCAATCCTCTTAGAGTACTACGCCACAGATGAACTTAAAAAACTATCTAATTCTGTCCTACTGAAGGCATCTTAGAGTGGTTTCAATTAAGTGTCTTAAAACCTGAGAACCAAAGTAGTCCGGCACTCTTGCTATTCACCAAGGGCACAAACAATCCAATCAAATTCCAAGTAAATACATGTTGCTGACGCCAGAGGCGGGAAAACTTACTGGTTTCAGTTTTACTCTGATTGGTTGAAAGGGTGACGCGAATCTTTTAAGCCAATCACGAAGCATAAAAATGCGAAACCACTACGTTTGGACACTCAAGAGATCTCGAAAATGAGGATGCTGAGCTATCATATGTTTCTGTCGTTTAACAATGAAATCCTAATCACAGACACTCTTATTCTTCGGCCATTTCAACTTGAGTAAAAATTACACACAAATTGCTGTTATAAACATAACGAGACAATGCATGTTGTAAAAACTTTCATTTATGAACTTAACGTTTCGTATGCTCCAACATACATCTTCAGAAGTAACGGCTACCAAAATTACAATTAAATTTAAACACTAATACCTAATAAGGAAAGTAATGACAATGAAAAGGTAAATGAAAATAAACAGACCTGGTTAAATCTGCTGGAAAAAAAATGGCTAGTAGAGAAGAAGTTTCTCACTGCCAACATTTTCATTGAGCGCTGGTTTTAAATCGCGAATCAACAAGGTTTCCCTAATTTTACACTGTATATCAGATTGTCCAGTGGCTAAAATGTCAAAGTGATCCCATTTAATCCTGTGGCCTGTTTGGGTCATGTGGTCAGCAATGGCAGAAGAATGGCTGTTACTCGTCAGCCCATTGAACCCAATGTAGCAATCTTCACAATCCCAGCAGCTAGCCCTATAAACTACTTTAGACTTAAGGGAGCGGCTGAGCCTGTCTTTATAGGGGAAAAAAGACTTGATTCGGCCAGTGTTTCTGAAAATAATTTTAGGATTAAAACAACCATAGAACTTGGAAATACATGTTTTAAGCTGTTGAGTAACGATTTTACTTTGAATTCCTAGATAGGGTTAAACAATGAAAATTTCTTTTTTCGGGCACTGTAATGATATCCTTAGGTTTGTCTCGGTGTTTGTTGACTACATCGTTCATGTTATATGAAATAATACCACGGGGGTACCCATTGCGTGACAAATGCTTCTTGCGGTCATCTAAAGCAGACTGTAGCAGACGGGGCGATGAACAAATTCGGAGACAACGATAAGTAAGTGTGCGGATGAGGTAAACTTTGTGTTTTCGAGGCGTGAAAGAATCCCATTGGGTGTAGAGGCCAGTGAAAGTTTTCTTTCGGTAGATGGAAGTGGAAAAGGAGTTGTTAGGTTGGCGTTAATTTGATGAGAACATCAAGAAAAGGAATCTCTTGGTCCTGTTCAAATTCAGTAGTGAATTGAATGTTCTTGTGCCGGGTATTGAGATAAGAAAGAAATTGAACAGCGCTGTCTTTATTGGGAAATATGGTGAAAGTGTCATCAACATATCTAAACCAGATGGTTGGACGAGCACCGTTATTCATTACCCATTTTTCCTCGAAATCGCACATAAAAATATTGGCCAAAACGGATCCTAAAGGGGATTCCATTGCCACTCCATCGATCTGGTCGTAGTACTGGCTATCAAACACAAAATGGCTCCTCTCAGTGGCAAAAACAGGTAAATCTTTCAAGACAGAGCGCGGTAACTTTGGTGGATTGGCTAAAGCATATAATTTGTCCTGACAGATTTGTATAGTCTCATCAAGCGGAACGTTGGTGAAGAGCGAACTGACATCAAAAGAACACATATATTCGCGATTATGGTTGTAAGACTAGACCCATTCTGCAAAGGTGAAGGAGTCCTTGACAGTAAACTGGTTAGTTGAGATAGGTTGAAGTACCCGGACAAGATAGGACGCAAGGTTATAGTTTTAAGTGTTAATGTCAAGGACCGGTTTTGGCCAATATTTTTATGTGCGATTTCGAGGAAAAATGGGTAATGAATAACGATGCTCGTCCAACCATCTGGTTTAGATATGTTGATGACATTTTCACCTTTTTCCCCAATAAAGACAGCGCTGCGGCGATTTCGTTTTTTCTCTTTGTGTCATTTTTTGTTCCGTATGTTAATGTACATATTTTGCCACATTCTGCATGCTTTTTTCCTCGCTTCTTATTTGCATTTCGTACCATATATATTTGTGTTATCCTTTCATCTTTATTTAGTGTTAGTTTATCGTCCGGAACCTGATTTCCAGCATTTGGTAAGCCCTTTAGTTTATCGTCAGTTAGTTATTTTTGTAGTAATTCATTTTATGTTTATCTGTAGGAATTTACCTTCTTAACAAAAAGAAAGCCATTAAATTGCTGGATCTTTGTGAAACGAGTTTAAAGTTTGTGTCTGAAGTCGGCCCTCTGCCTCTTCATGACCAAAATCTGGGATTTTTTGTACCCGACATATCATCCGACAGAAAAATTGGATTCCCTATTTATGGCCGTTGCGGCTGGCACAGTTGCCCTAAACATTTTTTTTACCATTTGATCACAGTTTATTTACTACCCTTCCAAATCACAAATACAATCATTTACGTAACTTACAATACAATACGGCTACTTACACTATTTACAGTACAACAACAGCTGCTTACACTACTTACAATACAATACAATTCTATACTTACACCACTACCGTTAGGTACTATTATTGCTACAAGACACAATTAGCTTAACTACTTAGTTATTTATTATCCACTTTTTATTAAATTTATCTAAAGTACTATTCTTTGTACAAACATATTTTTCTGTTTCATACTTATTTTTAACCTTTAATTTGAAGCCAGTTATATTAGGTAATATTTGAGTTCTTCTGCAACCCCATAAATATATCTTAGCTATCAGTAATAAGTAATTAAGTAAAGGGCATTTTGTGATTATAATACCTACAATAACATCTCTCAAGGTAAGGTGCACAAATTCGCCATAAACATGACAAGTTATATTAGGGAATTGGTCAAAAGTACTATACTCGAACAGGACCCACTTTTGGGGTAGGAGGGGTTCTCAAAGACACCACCTATCTCCGAACATTACTATCGACATCTTATTTTAGATGACACAGGAATATTCAGTTAGCAAGAGTCGGCATTACTAGACAAACAAGAAAAGTGAGGTTTGAATCTCAATGTAATTTTCTGACTGCTGGATAGAGGGGTGGCTATGCAATAAAGACATCATCTTTTGACGTTATGCAGAGGGGGTTGCAGGCAGACACAACCAACTATTTTGTGGTTTGGTAGGTCCTGTTCGAGTGTAGATAGTTTTGACCACTTCCCTAATGGGGTTTTGTTGATGGTCCTATCGATAACGATCAAAAAGTAGCTTATTCCAAAAAACATACCCAACTGAAGACTAGAGTGCAGAAACCACACCCTATTTATGAGCAAAACAGCTGAAAAACGATATCCTTTGGAGCCGTACATACCTATATAGCCCATATTCGAGAGTATCCCTCGGTGCAGTCGCCAAAATGACGACGAGCTCCAGTGTGCCGTAGAAATAAAATAAAATGAAACTTTACTAAGTGTCCATGTGTTTAGCTAGAAGCTAATGGGGGCTACTGTACTATATAAAATTGTTAATTGAATACTATAAACATAAAAAATTATTACTTAAATGATAAATACTTGAAAATTTACATATGTTAAGAAAGCCTACGTCTGGAGATAGTGGCATACATTACTTGACTTCTGCATTTAGGCGGCAATTGATCTGATGACAGAGTGTATTCGCACCAGATTTACCAGTAGGATTTCAAGGTCTACCAAAGGATACAGATTCGACATCGCTGGTCTGCTGGCCTTTTTTCAGTCACTTGGAAATGCTCGTGAGCTCCGACTTAGTGAGATTTGCACCCTTCTAAGGTTATGTTTGTCGTGCCAGCTACCAACGCCGCCAACGAGCGCTCCTTCTTCCCCTTAAAGCGGGTCAACAGTTACCCTCGCCCAACCACGGGTGAGGCCGCAGTCAACAACCTCATGCATATGCATGCCCAGAAAGGAATCGGCAGAAGGGATTGACATGATGGAGGCCGCCTATTTGTTTTTTGAGGACAACCAGTGACGCAAGGACCTGTTCCGAAATATTTCATAAAACGCCGACATGGTGATGAAGTCTGCGTTTGCCTCTAAGGCATCTCAGACAGTTAAATAACGACCTAATACCTGACTTTGAGTCTGTGACAGGTAAAACACTTGCTTAAGAGAGTCGATTTTAGAAAAATAGAACTGTAACCAGGATAAGACATATTTAAATTGTGAAAAACGTTCTCTGGTTAAAAAAGGTTAAAAACAACAATCATAAGCTTTCGGCTATCAGTCTACAGCCTTTAACGAATGAAAAAATGTAAGCGCGTGGACCGAATATATACGAAAAGGGGTGCGAAAAAATTTGTAGAAGTGTAATACAAAAAGAGGTGTGAAAAAGGAGTGAAAAATAATGTAAAAAAGGGAGTCTAATTACAGTAAAATGGAGTATTGCCTAGGCAACGGCTTGGAGTTATTTTCCGCGTCGAAAGTTTTTGCTGTATGCCATGATTCTAGTGTTTTTCGAACGCGGTAATTGCCTTTGTCAATGACACAAGCATTATCGAAGTCAATGGAGTGATTGTTTTGCCACGCATGGTTTGCAACGTTTGAGCCCTTTGCATAGTTCTTCAAATTTCGTTGGTGTTCCTTTTTTCGGGTTTAAAAACATCTTCCGGTTTCTCCTATGTAGTTCCATGGACAGTCTTTGCATGGGATTTTATAAACAACATTGGATTGGACATATGATGGTTGTCTGAACTTCGGAGACGGGAATTCTTGTTGAAGGGTTTTGAATGGTTTGTTGACAACGCGGATTTCATTTTTACGGAGTAATCTCGTGAGAGGCTTAGTTAGGCCGCTGATGTAGGGGAGGCATGCAAAACCCTTGTGAGTATCAGATGGATCAGCCCATTTGAAAAACATAGAAACCAATTCATCTGGCGGGGGAACTGTAGGTGACGGTGGCTTTTTATTAAGGATGGTAGAAATAATAGACGATGGATAGCTTGTGCTTGTGTTATTGACAAAGGCAATTACCGCGTTCGAAAAACACTAGAATCATGGCATACAGCAAAAACTTTCGATGCGGAAAATAACTCCAAGCCGTTGCCTAGGCAATACTCCATTTTATTGTAATTAGACTCCCTTTTTTACATTATTTTTCACTCCTTTTTCACACCTCTTTTTGAATTACACTTCTGCAAATTTTTTCGCACCTCTTTTCGTATATATTCGGTCCACGCGCTTACATTTTTTCATTCGTTAAAGACCAAATGGCCATTGGAGAACGCTAGAAGTAGCATTCCGAACCTCTAGATTTCAAAATTTTTCTACGGGGGTCATGCCCCCCCAGACCCTCCTTACGGGTCGGCTCTGTGCCCCCAGATTTTTTTCCCCTTGTTACGGCACTGCAGTGGAAAGACGTTCAACGAACCACGACAACGATGTCAAACTGAGAAGCGTCACCAAACAAAAGGTTAATGGGCAGAACAATGGTTCTGCACGTGTGTTATAAATCTTTGTACATTTCTTTGCCTTCTTCTGCAAAACAACAACGTGAAATGACCAAGTTCTGCGTCGCCTGAGGGACGATAACTTTTCGTATTCACAATTAGAATTGAATGCTGTCGTTACATATTTAGCCTGAGCACGTTTTTAGAGCCATTGGCGTACTGAACAGATCTAGACTATTGCGAATTTCGCTGGTAAATTACAGCTCCTAAGTTGTGCCGGTGCGCGCGACGATCGACAGTTAAGATGGTACTGATATCCTGTTATTTTAATTTGTAGTTTATTTGTATCTTTTATTTGAATTCTCACGCTGTTTTAAAGTCACTGGGTCTTCTCTTAGTAATTTGGATGTATTAGTTTGCTGGAGTTACTCGCTGCAATTTCTTTATGTGACAGGAAGTGAAGCAGGAGCGTCCAACATAGGCTTTTTCAATCCAGCTACTCTTCCGCCGCAACGTAATGTTTGTTTCGATTCTATATTGACTTAGAGTCGCAGTTTTCAACACAACATCCATATTTTGTGGTTTTCCAGTTTTCATTCCGCATCCCGCGGGTCAACTTTAAAACTGTCCCGTATCCCACCTGTCAACTTGATCAAATCTCTCTCCCGCCGAAGTATTTCTTTTATCCCGCATCTAGGCTCGATTACCAGCCGCTGCTCGAGAAATGAGCCCGCGCTCCTCCCCCGAATAGTACTTGACACGAGATAGCGGTGGAAATCGAACGTAATCCGCATCCCGCCGACCATCCCGCCATTTTACTCTTATCCCGCAACATGTCAAACCTATGTTGGACCCTCGAGCGGGCAACAGCCCTCTCTGCACGATCACGTATTCTTTTAGGTCCCCATCACAGCGTTTATGTATTTTCGCTCTAATTATTTCACTCTTTATGCATGACCGCTTGTGTAAAATCACTGGCAAACATTAAAATTATAATAGTGTCTGTAACATTACTGAAGTGAAGTGACCGACAATAAAAGACATGCACTGATGCGTCTTGCATCATTTTACACTTAATCTTGCTTCGACAAAACTGTGATGGCGCGACCTCGTTTTTCCTTCAGTTTCGTTTTCCTGATGTTCATTTCTACAGGTAAGCTTAATTTTGCTGTTGTAGATGTTTTCCCCGGGTCTTTTAAAAGACAAAACAAATACATTTTAACCGGACCTGTTTGCCTCGACCTTGATTTAACATGGTCTGCACATTATTGTGGTTCACCATTAGGGACCTTACACAAGACACGACGGCAACAGCAACGAGAACGTCACCAAAAAATGGGTTTGAAGAGCAAAACAATAGCTGTGCATGTGCGTTTTAATTCTTTGTATATTTCTTTGCTGTCCTCTGCAAAACAGCAACGTGAAATGACCAAATTCCGCGTTGTTTGGAGAACATAAACCACAACGGCTAATTTTGCGTATTTCTATTTGCATGAGCTGAACGCATTCGTAGCATATTCAGCAGGGGGAAGTTTTAATACCGACAGACACACTGAATTAATAGATCTCAACAACTGAAAAATTCCAAAGTAAAATACAAACACATTTTTACTAGGCGTCGTTCTCGCCGTCGCCATCATATATGCCTATTCCCGCGTAAACGGAACATTATCGTTTTTGTTTTGACAGCTTGATTCAAGACAGACTGGGGGAAGAAATTATCGTTAGAATCTCCCTTTACAATGTGTTTCCAATTTGAATGTTTTCATGCGCATCTATTCATTGTGGCTAACATTTTCTGTATTGTGAATAACCAATATTGCGATAACCATAATCTAAGTGCTAAAAATTCCTTGAAGACTAACACAGCAGGATGTTTTGCCGTTTCTGTTGACGTAACAGTAAAACTACTCGTAATTCACTCATTTTTGCGGTTAATTGTTTGTTATCTTGATCGACAGCGCGTAGCATAACACATTGCCCCGCTCAAGGAGGTTTCAAGTCTTATACATGTCCAAGGCTGTTTGACCCTGCTGAACGGACTCGTTGTTGTTTCTGGAATGGTCCAGCATGTTGTATGCCCGGAGGCAATACATGTAAAGACAATGCCGTTTCCTTCCGAAACTATTGCCCAGGCCCCGACGATGAAAAGAATGATAAAGTCTGCTGTATTCTAAATAACGATGGAAAGTGTTGCAGGTAAAGTCCTGTTCAAACGTCACATATCGCGCAGCCAGAGTTATTACTAAATCATCCTTTGATGCGAGCTCAAACCACCTTCTTTCCACCCTCAACTGGGAGAAGCTATCTCTTCGCCGAAAGAAACAAAAAGCCTTAATGATGTATAAAACCATGAATGACCTTGCGAGTCTTTTCTCTCAGCGTCACTCTGCTTACAACTTAAGAAACTCTGCGGGAAGGCTGACCCTGTCCAAACCAAGCACCAATTATCTGAAACGAAGCTTCTCTTACAGCGGGGCCATGCTATGGAATAACTTGCCCAAAAACTTAAAAAATGCTGCATCCGTTGAGCATTTTAAGCAAAATATCAAGAAGGTAGCTGATATATCGGATTCCCACACGGCAATCATGTAAAGCAGTTGTAATTAGTCTTAGTTTTTAACTTAGCTTAACTGATGATTTTCCGTGAATAAATAAAGATTTACATACATACATACATATTCTATTTGATTTTAAGGTTATAATCACTTAACGACAGGAGTCTCCGTCCACACTGCGCCGGAAAAATTGAAGATCGAAAAACGATTTCACTCTGAAAACGCATCAAATGTTTTACTTCCACACTACGCCGGAGGAATTTAAAAGCTCAACAGCCACCGGCAGTTTTGAATTTGCGTTTGAGGAAACTTCGGTCAAGAATATCACATGCCTGGTTGTCGAAACCCTCTCGTTTTCGAAAACTGAGCCCCGTTTTTAAAATCTTTTACGTACACACGAAAACAAAAAGCCGGCTTTTTCAGGTTCCTCAAGCGTATTGTGGAAGGGCATTGCATTGTAGCTTGACGACAGTAATGTTACTTATTTTAAACTAAAGGTTTTCTGTTCAAGTTTAGTGGTCAAGAATGTTTACTTAGATCATTATCCACTGAAGCCAGGACGTGAACTGCACGTTAAGGTTCCAATATCCAAATGTCAAGGTTTTCAAGCCAGTTGAAAAGTGGTGAATTTGTGAAATTTATACGGAGACTGCTTCGAAAGATGTATTTGTTTAAAGTTAACATTTGTTATCCAATATGAAGTATCTTCTAAAAAAAGCACACTGCTTTAAACGTCCTACTTGACTTTGCGGTGGTAGGTAGGGCCAATCCCGAATGTCCATTTTAGAGAGACTGGCTGAATTAGAAATCTACGTAAAGATATTAGTATGAGTATTTGGAGAGTCTTTGCACATTAATGGCAGATAATGCTGTTCTTTATCAAAGCCTTATTCAGCTTTTCTTATGTTATCTTCTGTCTTTTTTCAGCGCTGGGCTCCTTGCTGCGATCTTAGGGGGAGTTTTTGGTTTAGTTGTTGTAATTCTACTTGTCACGTTTTGTCTGTGCTGGTTTTGGCCGACGTGTCCGCTGAACAATTATAGAAGAAGAAGAAGGGAAATGCAAAACTGGTCTCCTGCTCCTCCCCCCGCTGTTTACCCACAGTGGCCCCCCGGAATTCACTGATGCCTTGACTGATCGCTTGGCCGGAGTGGATTCAGAGACGCTTTACTATTCGGAATTTTTAAGATGCGTCAACAACCGGTTTGATTTAGTCTTCCTTTTGGCCAGTTGTTCCACATTTAAGTAGCATAGTTGTCAGACTTATAATACAGATGCCTTGAGAAATAAAGGAACTTAAATTGATCCATGTGATTTCGAGTCTCAAACAATCGTTCGCCAGCTCCCGGTGGACTGGGAGAGTGAGTACTCTACTTCAAACTTTTATACGTGAAGATTTCCCCTCCCCCCACGAGGTCCAACCCGGCCCCTCACCTTCAGTATACCATTTGATACACCTGAAGTATAAATGGTACTCCTTTCGATCGGGCGGTACTTACCCGTATGGGATACTATCGGCATTACCCAGTACCCTCTCCCCAGAGGGGTGTCGCTGCAGTCACCTGTGAACGTATAAAGCCCTGTATTAAAGGATTTTAGAAACCTTTCCAACCTTCAGTCTGAAGACTTCCAAAGCATATGAAGAATTCAGGAAAGCTGTTCAGTGCTTCTTTCTTGTCCCATGAGCTGAGTACGTGCTTGATTAACCCCATCTGCAAGCTTTCTTTTTCTTCTATTGAATGGATGAAATCGAACGAAATACTCTAGAAAAATAAATGTATATTGTGGAATAACGAGTTTATCAGTGGGCTCGGCCTGCCAAACCAAACACAAATCAATCAAATTCAATCGAACTTTACCAATCGCTTGTAATTTCCCATTGGCTCGGCAATCTAACACAATTTATCGACCTCCAGCATTTTGAGAATTCGATTACCGAACTCAGTCGAACCAACCGAACTAAACTGGTTTTATTTTGTTTGGAAAAACGAAGCACAAGTATTTCTCAGTATTTGTTCAAAATCCTTTTTGGCAAAATCTTTTTGCAAATCTTTGCAAGTTTTATTTTGGTACAATTGGCAGTTACGTAAGTAACCTTCACGAAGAATTCTTTCCGAGGGTTCACTTTCAGTGTTAATGACATTTGCCACTCTTGTGCTAAGTTAGACGGGCGATAACTACACTTATTTCATAACTACGTCACTACGCACGTTACAACATTTATTTCAGAGTCGGCCCTCAATCCATATTTTTCTTTCGCACAAAGTATTTTTCCCAGGCTGACGGTTAAAGAACACTCCCGGCAGCCTTTAAAAACCTCACAGTGGATTGCTAATTGTTTGGACGTCTTGCTTTTCGTCTTCCTGGGTACTCGTATTTTCGTGATTCAAGATCATTACGTATATTGGATACCCGTAATCGCCGCTTGTTCGATGGAATGTGTGGTAATGGAACCCGATCAAACTTCCAGAGTTCAATTACTTGGCCCATGCGCTGTCACAAGCCTGACAAGCTCGAGAAACTTCATCGAGCGAGTGACCTTGACATAAAGTGGCTGAGTCTACAGTCAAAAATAATCAAACATGAACATGAACCCTGTGGCGTGTGTTTGTCCTCTCCCGGTGTACAGAGTCAATGGAATGACATTCCAATCGAACTTTAAAAGTTCAATTCTGCTCGTGTGAGATTTTTTTTATATTATGTTGTTGTAGTATAAGGACCATTGTTTCCACAATGCTCACTTTGAATTCATACATCGAACATACGTGCGCTTCGGAAGTAGTCAGGTTTTGCTAAAGCTCTTTAAAACTCGAGATGGCGCTTCTTCAAAGGGCGACGCACTGAAACCCTTGATATAACTGTAGAACTTGCAACACTG
Organism: Catalaphyllia jardinei; assembly: GCA_022496165.2. NCBI lineage: Eukaryota > Metazoa > Cnidaria > Anthozoa > Scleractinia > Caryophylliidae > Catalaphyllia > Catalaphyllia jardinei. The sequence goes on from CM042747.1 coordinate 5,308,238, forward strand.
AGCACCAGAAAGAAACGTTACACTCTGTTACAGAGTTATTCGCTTTTCCTAACGTTGCAAAGTCAGTAACAATGTAAGAGAATAGAAATTGGCCAATTTTTGTACCAATTTATGCATAATTACTAATACGAAGTTATCTTTTCCATAGCTATTTCTGGAATTTCTCGAAAGCTACAAAGTTTTTCGAAAGTTTTTGAGCCTGACCAGCGATTCTTAATAATTCCAAGACCTCCAGTTATTATTGACTCTCACTGAATTATTTACTTTAAGAATTTATCAGGCTACACTAGAGTGGTCTAGCGGTAACTCATAGAATTAATCAGGTTTGATGCCTCAACTACAAAAGAAACTATGACAATGCAAAATCTTCAAGAGACTTCCGCTTTCGTTCTGTAATATTACTGACTACTCACACTTTGCATCACTTCACTCTGACTTCATCAACACTATGATGGCGCATCGTGTTTTTTACGAATTATTTGTTATCCCGATTTTCGTTGCCTCAGGTAAGCTTCACTGTTAGCGATTCAGTTTTTATTCTTAATCTTAATATCCTTAACGAGCGAAAACAGGAATGCAAACTAACCGCTCATTGCGAAAACTTCTACACTGCAGAAAGCTCAGTTAGTCTCAGAGAGCTCAGAGCAACCAGCCACAATGCATATAATCTCTAAGTTTATAATGCGGACATCTCCATAATACGTACAATTCCCTTCCAGGTGTTTAGGTTGCTGCAACGCAACGGAATGATAGAAAAAGAGAGGAGACTTAGAGGACCATTTCTTGTCCTTTGATGTTCGTATTACTCACTGAGGTTCCACTCTATTCTAGGCTCTTGAGTTCTTGACTTGATCTGATTACACCGAGGTTTCAATGCTTGTGTCAAGTTCGCGCTCAGACTAGAGCTATCAATCCGTGTCGTGGTGTGCCCTGTAGACGCGGTGACGTTGTAGTGTTTCGCGCTTATGACCCTAGGTCAGGCAAACCAGAGACGCGCCATGTACATGAAAATCTTTTAAGCGATTTTTCCGTTATTTTAACTTTAATTGTCGTCTTAGAACATTGCCCAAACCTGTATTTCGGTCGTCAAAAGCTAAAACAGAGTTTTACGATCCTAATTCTAGGTTGCTGGGTGGTGACGAACTCAGCGTCATTCTGTCAAGCGAGTTGAAATTTGTTAAGTGAGTTTATAAATTGCGAATAGGTCTAAGTAATGGCAACAACCAATTAAGAATCACGTACACTGATTTTCCGGTGTGTGCAGAATTTCTGCGATCTAGTATACTCAGCAACACCCTCTCCCCTCCCCCTCCTCTTTCCCCCCACCCCCCACCCGGCAATGTTATTCTTGTAGCGTTGGCTGAGCCGCTCATTGTGTTGTTTTCTTGTACTTAACCCTCGCAGTGCTTCCATTTCTTAATCCAGGTATCATAAATAGAGTATAGAAACTTTAGTATAGCCTCCGGGGGGGGGGGGGGTTAGCCTGCGCTGGGTCAGCATCCCATCCAGGAGGAGTAGTAATGCTCCTAATTATAAATATTCAGATAAGATCATGCATGATGGGTCAATCGGCCCAGGTGCGACTAAAGCTTTTTACTCGGTACACTGAGAAAGGCTCGACAAACTGGTTACATTGTTTATAATTTTTGTTGTAAACTTTTCTTGATCTGCAGTGCGTGGTCTAAGCATAACTCAATGTCCACGATTAAACAACGATTCATACACGTGTCCTGGTTTGTCCGACCCTCCTGAAAGGACACACTGTTGTTTATGGGATGGTCAGCCAGCTTGTTGTCTACCAGAAGGCTCTTCATGCAGCGACAGTCATGATGATAAGCGAAGTTATTGCCCAGGTCCTGACCATGGAAGTGAACGAACCCACTGTTGTATATGGGATGAACAGCCTACATGCTGCCTGCCAGGAGGCTCTTCGTGCGACGACACCAGTTTCTGAGATTATTGCCCGGGCCCCAGTGGCGAGGAGGACGATGTGGATTGCTGCGACGATGGTAAAAAGTGTTGTCCGAGGTATGACCAAATTTAGACTTTTCATGTCTTCTGCATCTGAAGTCCGGTAAAGACAAGTTCTAGATGTCCGATTTTCATTCAGAAATTCACTAAGGTGGCGCCCAAGATCCTGGCCCGGGAAAACAAAATAGAAAAAGTAGTCTTAATATAGCTCTCTACACACTCGCTAGTTTGTCTTAATTTCTTTTTCTTTTTTTTTTTTTTTAACAGCTTTATTGGCATTCTACTCAATTACAATAGTAATAAACGAAAAGTTACACATACATAATTGTGAGGGGGAAAAATAAATAAATTTAACACGGTAGGGATAGCCAAAACGGAGTAACGAACGGGACGTGAGTACCCATGCAAGGAAATTTCGTAGAGATTGCAAGAAAAAATAGTAATCGCAAGGGATTAGAAAGGTCTGAATGCGTGCTCGAAAAAATATCTCGTTGCAAAATAACAGTAAACGGTCTGGGGACTGACCGGAATTTTTATGATGTCGAGTCTTGACTAAACCTAGTCTCGTTAGACCCCTTGGAAGTTTCAAACTTAGATTTTTGAAACGTTGAATCTTCTTTTCGAAAGGCTGTTATCAAATTTTGCAGGATCTATTTTGTTTTGGACAAGACATGCGCTGTGTGGCCACCATAGCCAGAACTTGACTACGTTCGCTCAGAGCTGGTTCTCCAGAGTTTCGTGTCTTGTTTAATCCAGAAAACGAAGGTCTTGGGTCGGAAATGGAGTTTTCGCCCACCATGACAGTGTGGAAAACGCTCATCGTTTTAACTCTAAATATGTACATTTGAGATCACTGCGGAGGGTGTAGATGTTTAAAAATCGACTGAACCCCAATCGTTATGGTCTCTGACTGTGGGCATTAAAAACAGAACCTCTCTAAAACGCTGACATAATTCAAGAGTGTCTGTCGCATGCACAAAAAGGGTCCCTGTGATGTTTCCTCGTTTGTTAAAATCGAGTGTCTCAGTACAATGTGGAAGGCGAGAACGATGTAGAAACAATATTGCATGCGCTGAACGTTGTCTGCGTGAGAACACATCGTTTGTAAATGACTTAAACTCGAACGGGGCCTAAAATGTCCGGTTTTGTTACTTATGAAGCGGGCCATTCACTTTAATAATACACTGATGTCACTGTCTCAATTCTGGTTGGCTAGAGCACCTATCTTGTTCTTTTTCGCATTGTTTTGGTAAGTCATACCTGCAGACAATTTCTTAAAACTGTTTTATGCAGAATTTGGAGAAGGCACTTCTTATTTAAATAGCTCTTTAAGTAGTCTTATTTTGTCTTAAACCGGCAACTCAGAACTACGCATGATTTTGGGATCACTATTGGTTTGGAATTTACCAACGCAAATAAAGTGATTGGCTCTAAGTGACCTTAAGTGCGGATGCCTGAAGTGACGAGGGTTGGAAAACGTTGAACACAGCTGTACCCGTCGTACAAAAGGAGTGTTTTCGGTCTGAATGATCCAGAAATCCAGAAAAGCTTCAAAACTTCCTTTCAAGACGGGCGGCATCGGAGCACGCTACGTGTGCAAAACTACAATTTAATTAAGAAAAAAACCCTCGCTATCAAGATAATTTGGTTTTATCAACTGAGTTGATAATGTGAATTGGCCACCATAAAGAGATTCAGAAGCTGACCAGAGCTTATTTTCCTCGCTATCAAGCTCTACTTTATTCAATGATTGTTAAATAACTGAGTTCTAACTGAATGTGGATTTTTATTTTAAAAGACTAAAAGATAAATACACGTGTCAGTGTAGTATCGAAGAAGAGGCCTTTTGATAACACTGACATCTTACAAATTTTGGTATTCTTATTATTTATTAATTTTCGCTCTAATTGTATCTTTTTCAGAAAGAAGAACGTGACCAACTGGATTATTCTGGGAGTCGTTATCTTCCTTGTTTTAGTTTCAGTTTGCGCAGGATTCTTTTTTAAAAGCGGAGGTTGTGAGTTTGGTTTTAGTTGTTAGTGTTTGTAAACAACATACAGTAAAATAAATGCTGCATAACATTTTTGCATTGTGCTTTTTTATTTGCTGTAAGTAAATATATACATTAAAAAGGATTCCGATGGTAAACCCTGATTCTACACTGATTGGGCTTTCAGTGATTTGAATGAGAAGCCTTTGTTAGTGATTCATCAGTATCTGGGGGGGATGGTGAGGGGTGCAGGTATACATTTTGCATTTACACTTGGAAGAGCTACTATGTTTGAGAGGCCTGAGAAATTCAGTAGGTCCTCAAAAAGTAAGTACAGCGGGCTCCAGATAATCGTTGAACCCTCGCACTTACTCGAACCAAAATAGATTTCCGTCGCGTTTACTGTAATTTTTAACATTCCGCGTACAATCTTTTTTTGCAAGAATATCTTTTCTAGATATGAAATCCCTCGATCTACATATTTTGCAAGCAAGAGATGGTTTCACACTGCTGAAGTCGACGTGTCGTCTTAAGCTAAACAGAGCATGAACAGCCTTTTCTCTTAAGTGCTCGAGTGACATACGAGATCATACGAGTAGCATATGAGTACATTTGAATAAATACGAGTATAAACAACTACATACAACTAACATACGATTACATACGAGTATCATACGAGTAATATACGAATACATACCAGTAACAGAGAACAAACGAGTAACATACGAGTACATAAGTATATGGGCTATATACAAATACAAAATATAGACGGCACACTGATCCCAACGGCGGATGTGACCAAAATGAAATAAAAACGGAGTAAAGGACTAAATTATTTCAAACAAAATTGCCCTATATTTCGGGTTGCAATACAAACCTTCCCCAGGGGCTGTGTAGAAAAAAATATGTGATACGAAAACCGTTACAAATAAAAATTTCAATAAAAATGCGTGACAGTGATTGGTGGGCTATGAGTAAATAATTGTCAGATGTGTCACTGGCGTGCTTCATCTCTTCTGTTTATGCCAAACGGATGTAATGTTTTGGCTTTGTTTATTAAATGAGCCTTTCTTACTGAGTCACGTTTGCTACGTATGAGTTCAATTGGGATGAGGCGGGCGTCGTTCATAGAATGGCCAGCTTGGTTAAAGTGTGCTGATACTGGTGAAGTTCTTTAACCAAGCTGGCCATTCTGTTAACGACGTCCGCCTCATCCCGATTGAACTCATACGTAGCAAACGTGACTCAGTAAGAAAGGCTCGGGATCAGTGTACCGTCTATATTTTGTTTCAAAATTTTACTGATCCAGGTCTACTTAAGATCCAGCACTCTGATCGGTTTGTTGCCGTGGTTATATAGTTTTTAATTCCATTATATACGAATACATTGGCTACATACGAATACATAGGAGCAACATACGATGGTGCCAGGGCAATAAACATGAAATGTACCATTTTTCTCTTGACATTTCATTTTTACCTGTGCGTGGGTCATATCTTACGCGAGCGCACGCAAGTGCAACGCACACGCGTGTACCACACTTATGCGTCTGTGCCACATACATACGTTTTCCCTACGTGCGCCACATACGCACAAACAAACCTGATTTGATGTGATATGACGCCACGTTGCGCGTCAAATAAACGCAGATTTCAACGATTACTTAAAAGATTTAGCGCGCAAGTCTCTCATAGAATTATCTTCCCCGAAGCAATAGCACAGTAAAAGCTTCGAGGTCTGTGTGTGTGATGTGCTATTATGGGGGGTATCTTTTCATTCCGAAAAAAAAAATTTAACCCCTTACCCTTTCCTCAAGTAAGGGGTAAAAAAGTCTTCCTTTCTTTAAATTGACAAATTTATTAACAATGTGATGACGAAATTCATTGTCAATAACAGAACAGACGCATTAAAAACTGACATCAATTTGTTTTTCACGATAAGAAATTGTCTAATGGCCCGCTCTCGCTTGCTGACGCGTGACATGAATTTCAAATTCATGTGTCTGTCCCCATATTGACAATATAATTTAACCAATGAGCGCGCGTGAATTTCTGCAGTTATCGTAAAAACATATTTTGATCAAGATTCCTTCGTTATATTTGACAATATTCCCTTCCCTAGTGCAAGTCAGAAAACAGTTTGATAAAGCCTGAAATCAATAATATTATTTTAAAATGAATTTTCCACTTCACAAAGTATTAATTAATGTATACTGAAAACTGAACAATAACCTATAAATTCGTTAGGCGAGTAACTGTAACCGGACATACTCGAGAACTGCAACATAACATAACTCTATGAGGACCAGTCTCATAAATGTGTGTGTAAAACTTCATCCGCGCACGTGTGAAAATGAAATAGAATCAAATTGGCTATGAGCTACTCAACTTGAGAAATGGATCTTCTAAGAAAGTGTAGATGCCACTGATTGGCAAAGCCCAATGGTAAGAGACTACACAAGGAGATGTAACACCGTTGAAAACATTCAAGAACTTGCTGGTGATAAGCAAACCGAGTATAATTGGATTCCCATTTTTATTCCTATTTTCGTGTATTCGTATGTAACCAATCTATTTGTGTATAACCTGTACATTACCGTATGAGTCTGTATGTAATCGTATGTTACTCGTAGCTGCTCGTATGTTACTGGTATGTACTCGTCTGTACTCGTCTATACTCGTATGTTACTCGTATGAACTCGTCTGTACTCGTATGTTACTCGTATGAACTCGTCTGTACTCGTATGTTACTCGTATGTACGTACCCGTCTGTACCCGTCTGTACTCGTATGGTACTCATATGTACTCGTATGGTGT
>CM042747.1:5334059-5346559 GCA_022496165.2 Catalaphyllia jardinei
GCATAAAATCTAACAACGGCCATAGCTTTTCAGTGATTCACCAAAACGCCTCCAAACTTGGCCACAATATAAAACATAACTCACTTTTGACTTCAAGTGTGGATAAGATGGGTCACGTGACCTGTTATAAATGTTTCACTGGATTAAGTAGAAATTGAGAATGGGGTGGTGAGATGTCATATAACCGATATAAATTGACATGCTATGGCAGTTGTCTTGTTGTCCCCTATGTGGTTCTGGCCGAAATGGTTGACAGTGAACGATAGTTTTAGAGCTAAATAGTAAAACAGCTCATAAGACATATTTTGTCTGTTAATATCTTGTCAAGAAAATAAAAAAATTCACCATTCCGGCCAAGTGTATGTACAATAAATAAAGGCAAAGAATAACTGATATCTTATACTTCACTCAAGTTAACCATTCCCACCCCATTTAAGGTTTTACTATTACCAAGATTATGACGTCATCAGATACGTGACCACAATAGAAATATCTTACGCAATTTAAGGACTGGAAATCGCTATTGATATTTACTTTTGATCTTCCTAGGACTAAAAACAGCGTTGTTTCTATAAAAAAAGGTTTAAACTTCGTGGGGGTTCTTACCAAGTAGCGAGCCATGCCTTAAGATGCTTGGTGATATGAAAACGGCGATTCCAGCATCCTCATCTATTTTAATTTGATCGATAACTGGCAATTCAAGGATTCTTAGACTAAGAGTTTTACCAAATTCAGTGCTGTATTCGTTGGCGCATGTCATTACTGTTATAGCTAATCCCGGCCAACCGTTGTATCACATCATCTTCAGTTCTTCACCAACCTTAAGTATTGGCCACCGAAAACAATGTTGAGAAAAGTCCCCTATAGACGACTGCGAAACATATGTATACCACTTTCTGTTAGGACTTCGAATGCAACCCTCCAGTAACCAAGACAAGGCGATGTTATTACAGATACAAGTTATATTTTGGTATGAAATTTTATAATTAATAATATGCAATAATATGTAACTTTTTGCAGGGGTTTCAATAACTTTAGTTATAAGCGACCATTGAAGATGTAATAGGCGGCTGTGACCACTAAAGTGGCTGCAAGGCCCTTCATTAATGAAATCCAAACAGACGGCGATAAGAAACCTCACAGGCGGCGGTAGACCGCCGGTAACCGGCTTTTATTGAAACCCCTACAGTAAGTCGCGGGTTAATAACATTTTGTAAAAGCTTTTTAAGAATGCATATTATGTACTTAAAGCTGAGTAAATAAAACATTAAAAAAATACCTACTTGACGCAGTTTATGGCAACAGTCCTTGATCAATGTTGGATACAGTTTTTCAAGAAAGAACATTTTTTATCTTTGTGAAAGGACAAGCGTGATAGCTCACGTAGTTAAATATTTTCCAGTGTGGTGGGATAAAGATTTCATTACAATTGGGACGAGGCACTGATTTCTAATTGATATTTCCTCGCCAAAAGATTTTTCGCACCGTAGCTCCTTATCAACTCCAGGAAGTTGAATCGAGAGAGAAAAAAACAGTCATCATGTCGGAGTTTTTAATAACGTTGTGTAAACGATTTGTTATTGAGTCTCTTCGCGCACAATAATGGACACCCACTTAATTAATCCCCTCATTTAATACGCAACATTTCAAGATCAATTGTGTGCTATTGCACTCATGAACAGAAAATGAATTTTGAAGGTTTCACTCAATTAACAAAATGGTTGCTATGGAAACCAGCCACAGCCTTTTGAGGTAGTGTTTTATAGCATTGACGCCAACACTTCCTGCTCTTTTACAAAACAAGATTTGACCCTCAAACAAGCATATCGGGCAAGTTTCTGTTTTGTTCTGTGATATGAACCTAAGTCTTGGCAGTTAACTTTTGTTTCCAGTGCTTTTTACAGGCTTACTTTGGAAATAACCTCATTTTACGCCACACAAATTGGACAAATCATCTCCTGTCACGTGACAGACGTTAAAATATTACGATTTTTTTGGTTTAAATCATTACAACCCTATTGGTCTTTGATTAGCCCAAGTTTCAGAAATTCTTCTTAAATACCTTGCAAAGTAGAAATGTTGGCGTGAAGTCAGTCGGTACAAAAATAGACATTTGAGAAAAACGCACTTAAAGTTTCTTACAAGCATTTAGCAAGCCACAAATAGCGGGAGGGGGTTCAGATTGGATCTCGAGGGAGGGTGTGCAATGGCTGTTCTATTTTGTAGAAAGTTACCGCAGTTTTAGGAGATTGTCCTTTTCATAAGGGGAATGAATGAGCCTGTGATGGCTTTTCGAGGCAAAACCTTTTACAACTAATTATACCAATCTCGTTGCGCATGTCTTCAAAGCTATTTTACAAAGTTTCGTTTGAATATGTTAAAACTAATCCATATCTTTGGTAACGTTCTTATGGTAAACAGCCGTTGCTATGGCCGTTGCTACGTAAAAAAACTTATACCACTGTGTACTTTCCTTGAATTTTACACTCATCTAGAAAAACATTTGGCAAGATCATTTCAAAATGTTTTTGACAAGTATTCAAGGGTCTTAAATCTTCTATTTTCAAGAAATTCAATTTTTCATGAAAATCACCACCGCCAAATCACCCCTTAAATTTGTCGATACCAATATGACCCTATTTATACACCTGAGTAATCACACATCTATGAAATTGTCGAACGTCTAATGTGATAATCTTCCGCAACTGTGGGAGGCGTGGTGGCCTGGTTGTTAGCAACATGATCTCCTCTTCGAATTTAACCATTATCGTTAATTCTCAAGTTCCTTTGAATTTATTATAGTTAATTTAGAACACTCTTTCCCAGGCTATTTCAGAAAATGGAATTAAAAACTGGATAACCACAGCAACAAACCAATGAGAGTGCCGGATCTTAAGTAGACCTGGATCAGTAGAAATTTTAAAATACAAAATATAGTTCAATTGGGATGAGGCGGACGTCGTTAATATACCTGCCAACTTTTTCTGAGATATAAGCGTGAGATTTTTATCCTGGGAGTGCTGGGATTTTTGAAGACGACACGACCATTTTCGAAGATTTCCGAAGGAGTCCGAAGTATTCCGAAAACGTTCGAAGTCTTCCGAAGTCTTAGGACGCGTGACGCGAGCTCGCTCCCATTGCTTTTCACTCCAAAAATCAGAGATTACGGGGAAGGTACTGTCATTTATTCATTTTACACATGGTTTTCGTTTCTTACATTGGTCTGAGTTAACACATTTTTGGAAATTGTGTCACGAAAGACGGCAAGAACTCACATTTTTCAATCAGGCGTGAGAAATTGGCCCGCAGGCGTGAGCCGGCGTGAGATCGAAGTTTTCAACCCACAGGCGTGAGACTCACGCCTAAGGCGTGAGAGTTGGCAGGTATACACGGTTAATAGAATGGCCAGCTTGGTTAAAGTGAATCCGCCGTATTCGTTCTACCGACACTTTCTTTAACCTACGAAGCCGAGAACTCATCGAGTACCTTACCAAACGTGGTTATAGCCGCACCTCACTGCAAAGAGATGCGAATCGCGTTCGCTCAATTCCACGTCACGCAACCCTTCAACCGCAAGAACAGAAATCCGCCAAGACTGACCGAACACCCTTTGTCACATCCTTCAACCCAGCGCTCCCTAAAATATCATCTGTCGTCAACAAGTATACCACTCTCCTTCAAGCCACTGCCAACTGCAAAAAAGCCTCCCCTAACCCACCGTTTGTAGCGCACAGACGTAACGCAAGCCTACGTGATTTGCTAGTCCATTCGACAATGTCGCGCGAAAATTCCTCCAGCCAACAACCCGCAGGAATTAAAAAATGCAACCACCCACGCTGCCTCACCTGTTCTTTTCTCCGAGAGGGTCAAACAAGCTATACTTTTTTGGCGACTAACGAAGCTACAAAAATCACCGAATCCATATCTTGCCACTCAAAAAATCTCATATACCTGATAGAATGTAAAAAAGTACCAGCTTCAATACATCGGAGAGACCAAGCGTCAACTCAGTGAACGCTTTGGGGAACACCGACGTTCTATTCTGAATCACCAACAACTCAGCACAACTACACCAGTATCACTACACCTTAACCAAGCTGGCCATTCTATTAACGACGTCCGCCTCACCCCGATTGAACTCATACATAGCAAACGTGACTCAGTGAGAAAGGCTCGGGAGGCTCATTTAATAAACAAAGCCAAAATATTACATCCGTTTGGCATAAACAGAAGAGATGAAGCACGCCAGTGACACATTTGACACTTATTTATTTACTCATAGCCTACCAATCATTGTCACGTATTTTTATTTAAATTTTTATTTGTAACGGTTTTCTTTTTACATATTTTTTTTCTACTCAGCCCCCGAGGAAGGTTTGTATTGCAAACCGAAGTATAGGACAATTTTGTTTAAAATAATTTAGTCCTTTAGTCCGTTTTTATTACATTTTTGGTCACATCTGCCATTGGGATCAGTGTGCCGTCTATATTTTGTATTTCAGAAAAGAACAAATTGAAAAAAAACCTGTTATTTGGACTGGATTTGAACTAGGAACTACCCGGCGCTTGCAAGATCGGCTACTTACCACTAGGCCACTGAAGAAGGAGACGACGGAATGTTGTTTAACTTAATATTTAATAAAGTTTTGCATAGAATATCACTGATCTACACTGATTAGGCTTAACCGCAGATATTAAATGGTTAGCTTTTTGTTAAGGTTTGGTGATCGACCTTTTCCATTCATTTTCTGAAATTATTTTGTAGCGAGTAATTATATATGCTTACTATAGGGTGTAGAATAAGTGCATGAATTATATTGTTTTAAAATGGAGGTTTGTCCAACCAGCAACTTGGTGGTCTAATGGTTAGAGGAGAGGATTAGAAAGAGAAGGTTGGTAGTTTCGAATCCTGTCCGGACACTGATGATTGTCCTTTTTCAACAAAAATGCTTACTTCCCAGGATTCCTTTCAGGCTGTTAGTGCTCTAAATTAACAAAAATCGTAAATTCAAAGGAACTTGAGAATTAACGATAATGGTTAAATTCAAAGAGGAGATCATGCTGTTGTTAGTACACTCGTCGCCGGATCGAGCGGTCTGGGTTGTGTTGTTGGGCAAGACACTTTACTCGCACAGTGCCTCTCTCCGAGAAAAGAGAATCAGATGCCTTTGCTTGATCATGACAAGACACTGCGTACGTATTTTGTCAACTTCGTTCACAAGTTTTCCTTTGAAGAGGAGATAAACAATGGAAACAAGGATGTAACTAGTTTGATAAAGTTCTTCGTGATTTCCCGCAAAGATCTTGGTCGCCCTCGAACTTAGTTCCTTGTTTGCGGACTGCGCATCAGGTACCCAGTGGTCGGTGACACCCTTTCCGTGCACAAGTTCATTTCCCTGCCTTTATAAATTGACCACGACATAGGATAAATTATTAATGACGCTGATATATTTACTTGCTCAAAGCCAGTCCAGACCAGCTCAATGTAGGGTACCCATGGTTCGATGACTTTATTACATATAGCCTATATAAGGGAGTACCCCGGGGGCCTAAACATGGTTCGATGTCTCAATTACAAAAGAAACTATGACGATGCAAAATCTTCAAGAGGCTTCCGCTTTTGTGTAATATTACTGAGTACTAACAACAAATATGCGTCTTCCATCACTTTAAACTAACTTCATCAAAACTGCGATGGCGCATCGTCCTTTGTACGACATATTTGTTATCCTGATTTCCTTTGCCACAGGTAAGCTTCACTGTTACTGGTTCAGTTTGCTCAACGAGCAAAAAAAACTACGGTACTGCAACTTTCTTTACTTACTCCATATACGGACACCTCTAAAGTACACTGACAAACGGTTCACTTCGTCTGTCATATTATATAATCTCTACGTCAAAATAAACATGTACTGTATTCCTCCCAGGAGGTTCAACTGTATTTGGGTCGTTGGCATATGATTCTTAGAAAACTGACAGCTCCGTAATATTTGTGTCAACCTTCGTTACAATGAAATTGTAATTTTCCTCTTCTTCATAGAACTTTTTAAAAAAATACTGCTGTCATGTTCTGGTATTCTTCTCTTCTCGAACCCTCTCGGTGCAAAATAAATGTAGGAATGAATACAAACATCCAACGCATAAGTCCAGCTGAATCCCTGTTAATTATGTAGGCTTTTTGCTCGAACTCAGTTTCTACGCTCAAAACTTTCAACTGACTTCACCGTGAACTAATGTTTAGCTCGTGGACTCTAAATAGACCAAACCAGAGACGTTAGGGTTTTGGGCCGGAATTACAACATTTTCATTCGATGTTCTCGCGATCTCAATTTTGAGTTTCGGTCGGAGGGCAGTCTTGCATTTCGGACCTTTCACGATCCTCTTCGGCTATCAGCAGGTCTCGAAAACATTCTGTCAAGCGAAATGAAATATATGCCGTGATAATAAACTTTAAAGAACTGCTAAGGATGAGAGGCTGTGTTGGGTCGGCATCCCATCCGAGGGGGGCGGGGGAGTATCACTGCTCCTAGTACGACTTCGTGCTGTGAAAAAAACTAGGGTAAAATCCTACAGTGTGAACCAGTTGGCCGAGTGAGACTCACTCTTTCTCTTACTACAGGCTCGTTTTATTCCGGTACTGCCATTATCTTCAGTTTTTGTTGCGAACCTTTCCTTTTCTTGATCGGCAGTGCGTGGTCTAAATATAACATGATGTCTAGGACATTACAACGATTTATACACCTGTCCTGGTTTGTCCGACCCTCCTGAAAGGACATAGTGTTGTTTATGGGATGGCCAGCCGGCTTGTTGTCTACCAGGAGGCTCTTCATGCAGCGACAGTCATGAAGATAAGTGGGCCCCAACTATGGGAAGGAACGAACCCACTGTTGTGTATGGGACAGCAAGCCTACTTGTTGTTATCCTAGAGGTTCTTCATGTAACGACAATGCTGATATCCGAAATTACTGCCCGGGTGCAGACCATGGACGTGAACGGACCTACTGTTGTGTATGGGATAAACAGCCTACTTGTTGTCTGCCAGGAGGCTCGTCATGCCACGTGACACCTTTCCAAGATTTATTGTCCAGGCCCCAATGATAAGAAGATTGATGTGAGCCGCTGTGGTGAAACTAATGCGCAGTGTTGCAGGTGAGACCTAATGACAGGACTTCTTTATGGATCACAAAAAGTCGAGTTTTAATCGACCACGACTTTCTCTAAATTTCATCAGCATTCTAGTCCAATTTTCAAAATTTGTACACTGTCTGACCTTGTCTGTTTACAAGGAGCGAGGGTTAGCCTAGCAAGCAAGTTAACTCTAGCTGAAAGGCAAAAGATAGCCCAAGTTTACAAGCAAAATTCCACAGATAGGGTAACCCTAAAACCCAGGACATGACAACTTCATGCGCGTTTACACCCATAGGGTATGGGAACAATTAAACAGTTAACCTGGGTAGGCGGGTTACCCTACCTAGGGTGTTTACATGGGAAACAATTAACCCGCCTGGCAGGGTAACCCTAGCACGTAGATATGGTAACCCGCCTGAACGCGTAACCCGGGCTGCCATGTAAACACGACGAATGAAAAAAGAGGAAATGTATGAGTGCTAGGGTAATCCTCTTTCTAGGGTAACCACGCTTGCTAGGGCCTCTTCCTTTGCAAAAAGACCCTTAATCTTTCTGTTACCCCTTCAAATCTTTCTTTTATAGTTAAATATAGAGCGTGCTATTAGTTGCCATAGCTATTTTGTGCTCTTCGTATATTGATGCAATGTATTCATTAATTTATTGGTTCTTTTAGACTTCCTTCTTAGCGTGAAATAGCGTTTTCCCTGTTCTTTTTTAAAATGTAAACCTTATAGTGGCCATGCACTTAGCTATACAAGCACTAAGCTTAGCTAGTTTACAGGCATGTCATTGAAACAAAGGAAACGAATATTTCAAATAAACGTAACATAGCGGTGAATGGCCTATGGCGCAGTGGTCAGATTTTTAACACCGTGTCACTAGGCATTTAGCAAATGTTGCTTTTCTTAAGCCATCTTACCTTACCTTTTTTTCACCACTGACTGGATCATTTTAGGAGTTATTTTATTCTTTCTTTTAGTTTTTACTGTGTTTTTTTTGGGCGTAAAAATCGTAAAACGTTTTGGTCGATAAATGACCATGAATAAATAAATAAACATATTGTAAAAATTCCAATAGCAAGTGTTTATATTTAGGTTTGTAGCTTTTCAAGATGCTATCATTGTAAACTGACGTTGCGCTGATCATCATGCTGGGTTTACTTTGCGCCGTTACGGATGACGTCAACAACGTCGAGAATAACTGAAATGACTCGCCAGTCACTTCACTTGTACGCATTGCGGACCTATGTTTTGTGTTTTTGAAGCCGCACTAAAATAATCAGAAAAATAAAAAATCCTTAGAATCCTTAGTTAACTTGGCAAGCAATCTTTCATAGTCTTCATTTATATAACTTCTTTTTATTAACACATTTGGACAGTAGCCATTAATACTGATGTTAGAGTTGTTAAGCCGTCGTCATCACACACACAAAATGTGATTGTAGTCAAAGATATTTTTCTAACAAAAGCCTAAAAGACCTAGCCCTAAAATCTGGCAAAGTTTTAGCTTTTTAAAATTGTTTTCATTCTGCTTGCTTCCATTAGTCGTGATCTCCACCGCCCTCTCGAGTCTGGTTTTTCCTACAACTAAAAAAAATGGTCTCCATTGTTATCTTGTGCGTCAAATCCCGCACAGGAATTTTTAATTTTAGGCGGTATTGCGAAATTCTCCGCTTATCCCAGAGAAGCACTCAGAAGTTGGCAATGGATACCTTTAAAGGAGTAAAAGGCCCTGAGGCTTTATATTTCACAGTGGTAGAAATCTCTTTTGAGCGGTGAAGGGGGGGGGGGACCCGTTTTTTAAAGCTTTTTTTGTTTTTGTCTGTTTCTTTTGGCATGCTGGGGGTGCTGTATCCCTGGTGTTGATTCAGTAGCAACAGAGGGTGTAAAACCCCAAGACATTTTCCATTGAAAACTAATGATCCGTAGTACAGTATAGTAGTCGTCTGGTTTACTAATTTAAAAAACATTCATACTAGTAGATGCTTTCACCCTACACAAAAATAAATCCTCTAGTGAGGCTTTTTTGATATTACTTTTGATTTTCGGTCCAAGGATGACAGCAGTCGTTGTGAAAATTCTCCATCCTTTCAAATATTCTGGACTTTGAGTGGCAACTTGCGAATAGATGAAAAATTAATTCACCAACTGCCCGCCATGTTTACTTGCCGAGATAGCAAAAGTGGCGCGCTTAGTAGCCAGTCCTCGCAAATGTTATGTAAACGGCCTGGAGCGGTTTATATAGCGTCATATAAGGAAACGCTCGACCAATCAGATTGCTGGAAACTCTTTGTTCAGCTCTCAAATTATACTAATTTTTATCATAACATAACCAAAGCTGCTGACGTACTCAATAACTAAAGCAAAGCGCGCTCTTTGTGATGTAGGTCAAGAAAAAAGACTTCTGTTGTTCCAATGTCTCAATGTTATGTTATAAAACAATTGGTAATTTTTCAACGTTTGGATGCAGGAGACCACGCAACGAATAATTCAACTGCTTGCTCGTACCAGATGTCACTCTAAGTGTTATAAAACCAAACTGATTGCAAAAAATTTATTGGCCAATATTTCAACTAGCAGAGTTTATATGAAATTGTTAAAGAAACACCTGTTGTAACCTACAGACGTTCACCGAATCTTCCTGACTTATTGGTTCGCGCGAAACTTCAGAACCCAGCAACCGCCACTCAACCCAACCTTTCTTTTGGTACTTTCTGCTGCAACTCCAAACATGGATGTGTTACTTGCCCACACATTGATAATGAAAGAACAAACTGCACATTTACCAACACTGGGGAAGTACGAGAAATCAAACAGCAAATGAAAGTGAAGAGTGATCATCGCAGTAAATTTTCCAATTTAAGCAATTGGAAAGAAGAAGCCTGAAAAAAATCAGGGCTTCAACGGGGTTCGAACCCGTGACCTCCGCGATACCGGTGCAATGCTCTACCAACTGAACTATGAAGCCACACATTGGGAGCGAGGTCAATTTATTGAGTTCATATTTTCCCATGCAGTGAAGTGATGTGAAGTATATATGAAATAATTCATATTTGTACTGCGGTTGTAGATGAAAGTGAAGAGTGATAATCGCAGTAAATTTTCCAATTTAAGCAATTGGAAAGAAGAAGCCTGAAAAAAATCAGGGCTTCAACGGGGTTCGAACCCGTGACCTCCGCGATACCGGTGCGATGCTCTACCAACTGACCTATGAAGCCACACATTGGGAGCGAGGTTCTTCTTTCCAATTGCTTAAATTGGAAAATTTACTGCGATGATCACTCTTCACTTTCATCTACAACCGCAGTACAAATATGAATTATTTCATATATACTTCACAAACAGCAAATGACTTGTAAATCTACGAACCTGATTTATATGATAGAATGCAAACGATGTAAGAAACAATACATAGGAGAAACTAAATGTACACTTAGAGAACGATTCACAAAACACAGACAAGCTACGAACAATCCAAGTCACGCCAACGCTTCAGCAGCAATAGTATAATATCCTCACTGCATACTCATTACCCCATCGCAAAAGATTAAGTTATGGGAAGAGTTCGCTCCTGCCCTCACCATCACGACCTAAACGATTAAAACCTCCACTGCCCCAAAGAATCGCCACAACAAAAGACAAGACAAGAGCACCATTCTTTATTTCCCCCAATACTCAGAAGCCTCGTAACAAACAATCGCCACCCCCGCCCCTGACTATCATTAGTCTAAGCCAGCCGATACACCAGCCCTAAAGTATTACAAGAAAAACATTGGTAACCCATAACTAGAAGATACACTGGAGGTTGCAAGGATGGAAAATCGGAGTCCGAACAAGACACTCGGTACTCGAGAGGAGTCGCTTAGAGATAGAGGAGGAACCAGCTACAGTGGACATTTTATTGTAATGGCTAACCATATCGCCGTTCCTCCATCCCACGTAGCGAGAAATCTCCTCCGGAGAGCAACCCATCAAATTAAGGGTATTCGAAATATTCAGGGCTGAGGAAACGAAGCTGGTTAACGAAGCTTGACTGGGGCAGGCTGCGACCATACTTGGCGAAGGGAGGGGGCCAACGAAAGGGGAGGGCCCCTGCGTAATATCACATAGAGGAATATCACCCTTTGACGAACTTGCGGCAACTGCAACAACCCTGGCATGGAAAGAAGGAGGATCCTACAAGGGGAGCAAAGGAAAAAATCCCGTGAAACCAAGAAAAAAGGAGACAAGCAGGGAACCCACCCCTTCGTTGACCCCGAGCTCCGAACTAGGTCCGAAATTGAGACACAGAGCAGGTCCCCCCAAGGTCAACGAAGAAAGCAGATGTGGAAGAACGAGAACGGAACGATTGCAAAGAACAATTTATTTGAAAAGAACACAAACTGTCTCAAAGGCCAGGTCCAGGATCTAAAAACGACCGGCTCGTCCCCGACCACCTTGACGTCTCACTGGGTTATGACGGCATGAACGGGCGACATGCCCACTTAAAGCATCGAAAGCACTGCGTGTTTTGCTGAGGCGGGTGAGGAGGGGGTCTACGCGCAATGGATCCATAGCCAGTAAGGGGAGTAGGAGCCTTGCCCACGCCCTTCAAAATAGTAGTGGCTTCCCTGGCAACTTTAGCACGAACAGGATCCCCCAATAACCCGAGGAAAAGGCGTTGCAGCTGAAGGTGGTCCAAGGCATCAGTCCTGGCTCTGATCTCATCAAGAGCAGCCGCATACTCGTCCGCTTTCTTGTGACTTTCGTTTCTTGCCAAACGAACTAGAGACTGTAGGAGATCAAGGGCCTCATATTTATCGAACATCGCGGCAGGGCGACTGATATGTCGACGCAAGGCTGCGAGAGCTGACTCTGAACTTTCTAAAGTCTTCAGCTGCTCCAACGACCTAATCTTGTCCTCAAGAACCTTAATACGGGCAGCGGCCCATGACAAAATAAACAGCCCAAATCAATATGGCTTAAACTTCAAATTCACTCTTTATAAACAATATCTTGCAACGTGTAATACCTTCCATAATGGTATACCACAACACTAGATTGCCTCTACTAGAGGTACACACAAAAAGAATCACAACAACGCGTTGCTCGTACCAGAACTACACAGAAACAGTCGCACAACAGCACGTTGCCTCACCAGCTGTATACGCAAGTACAAGACGTTCCCTTAACCAGCGGTATACGCAAAACAAGCACGCAGCAACACGTTGCCTTTACCGGTGGCATACGCAAAAGAGTGACGCAACAACACGTTGCCTTCACCAGTGGTACGCGCAAAAACAGTCAAGCAACAAACGCGTTGCCTTCACCGGTGGAAAACGAAAACAATCACGCAACAACATGCTGCCTTCACCGGTGGTACCCGCAAACACA
>CM042747.1:5349059-5369059 GCA_022496165.2 Catalaphyllia jardinei
ATTATATTTCAGTTACTTTTTACGGCGTAGAGTGCACGGAAATATTTTATGCATTTTCCGAATGAAACCTACTTTGTGGACAGAGCTGCAGAGAAGAGCATTAAACGGCTCCCGGATCGGCTCCGTGGTCTTGTCATAAACAGCTGTGTACGTGCTTTGTCAACTTCGCTCAAGGACCTCAAGCTTAACCTCCTTCGGAAGGAAGAAATGCACTGCCGGGAAACGAGGATGTAACTCAGTACTTTGAAGAATTTGTTCGAGATTTCACGCAGACACCTCTGTCAGTATACCGGCGGAATTAGAGAATAACAGAAGTGATAATACTATAGTAATACCATTTTGCCAACATGATAGTGCCATTTTGCAGCATTTTGTTGCCATTGAGCACATTTGTTAAGCGAGTTTTCCAACTCAGTTCCTTTTACCCTTTGGGTTTAATGTTGACAGTGTGTAATATGTAATCATTTCTTTATCAATATGGTATACCTAAGTGGTGTATTATTTTTTGAGTATTTTTGTCTCGATTTGAATATTGTATGAATTGTTTGTTGAATCCATCAGATAGATCATAGTGTTACCAATACATCATGAGAAAGTTTGTTTAAAGCGGCTGGAACGGATTGGGAGAACATTTTGCGGCATAGAAACAAAAATATTGGCGAAAGTCGAACATAATTAGGATCGCAAGCCGTCTGTTTTTAAGGGCTTGAAGCTAAAAATTATGATGCTAATTTCTGGAGCGCTAAAATTTTTGGACGCCCTCACTTCGTCTTTGTGACTTTGCGTCAGAAACGCAGTGAAGACCGTGCACAAGATCATTTCCCTGCCTTCAAATTGACCACGACACAAATATCTTCATGTTACATAGTCTGTCACCCCTATAATACCCGATTCTCTGCTTCGCACAACTTTTACACACAAAGCTCTAAGATCTCTGTTCAACTGAACTCGTTTTCTGGAATCGGAACAAAAATTTGGAACGAGATGCCTCTTACATTAAGGAATCTTTCAAAACATGACTTTAAAAGAAAAATTAAAAGAGAACTTTTCGATATTCTGCTTCGAAAGACTCCTATCTTGACATACGAAATATCATTCAAAACGTCAGGTTTTCTTAAGCTTTTTATGTTTTTTCAGAATAATAAGCATAGCCTTAATTGTGTTATTGTAGTGTTTTTGTAGAATCTTTGTTTCTATGCCTCCTCTTTTTAGTTAACTTCCTGATTTCTGTAAACTTGTATATCTACTCTTTTTAGTTAACTTCCCGATCTTTGCAGTTTTTTTTAGTTAAGACATGACCCACCAAGATTAACTAGCTACCTGTGGGCATGTCCAATTTGTTAAAATACTTATTAGAAAATAAAGAATAAAAAGAGAGTAATCTTGCTAATCTAGTCCCTTCACCTCAATATAGCTCCTTCCTTTATTTGCTGGTTTGATTCAAATAACAAAAAATCATTGACCCGAACCTAAGCCACTTTGAGGTGGAAACTCAATCCAGAACAGGTAGAAGCGTGATGTGACCGTGACTAAAAGGTGGCCACATCAATACGTACTATGACAATGACGGAGTCATTTTAAAGACCTCTTCACATCCTTTCTGTAAAAGTACTGACTGCTGACAATAAATAACATACCCAAATGCGTTTTGAATCACTCTACGCTGACTTCATCGAACCAATGATGGCGCATCGTCGGTTGCACGACATATTTGTTATCCTAGTTGTTGTTGCCATAGGTAAGCTTCACTACCAGCAATAAACAATTGTTGGATTAGGTTTTTGTGATATCCAAAATAATCAAGGTCGAGGTAAGGGTTATCAGCCGAAGCCGAAGGCTGAGGCTGATAACCCTCACCCAGACCTTGATTATTCTGGATATCACAAAAACCGAATCTAATAATTGTTTTATTATACATTAAAAGCAAAAATTTGGAAGTCATGTTTCTGCTTCTTCACTGACGACAAGCAGTATGAATCGCGCGAAGTTGACGTGATTACCCTTGGAAATCATGCTTTGCGGTCATACATGACATGATAGCCAGTGACCTTGAGTGTCCTTGACATGATAACTGTATAATCTGCAGTTATGACGTCACGGACCCTGATTTCGAAAATTCACTGTGCGCTTTCGGCCAATCAGAAAGGAGTTAGAGAGTTCAATGTATAATAATATTATTTATTGATCGTATCTTACAAGAGCTAATTATACAACTACAATCTAACCGCTCATTGCGGACACCTCTAGACAGTTGGCTTGATCTAAGAGGAAGCAGAGGAACTGGCCAAAATGTAGTTGAAGGGTTTCGGTAGTTTCATATATAGATTTAGCCAAGCCTAAAAGTGGAGCTTCTAACTAAGGAGAAGCGAGAAACTTGCCTTGCGTTTTGTGACTTAATGTTGAGGTTTCTGTTCAAAGTGTTTGGGCTTCTGTTTTAAGTTAATGATCTCAAACTAAACAAACAAACTAGTCCTGATTAAAACAAGTTCAGTAACCTGGCAACGGAGTTACTGGTACGGCTTCGTGCTATGAAAAAAGTTAGGATAAGATAGCTCATTGGGAAGTTGTCCCGAGTGTGACTTGAGCTTTTTATTCAATGCAGAAAGGCTCCACAGGCTTACTCCCGCATTTTCATTGTCTTCGATTGTCCGGTTGTGGACCGTTTTCCTTTTCTTGATCGGTAGTGCGTGGTCTAAATATAACACGATGTCAAGGACCTTAAAACGATTCATACACGTGTCCTAGTTTGTCCGACCCTCCTGAAAGGACACAGTGTTGTTTATGGGATGGTAAGCCGGTTTGTTGTCTACCAGGAGGTTCTTCGTGTAGCGACAGTCATAATGACAAGCGAAATTATTGCCCGGGCCCAAGCGATGAAACAGAACTAACGCAATGCTGTGTATGGAATAGCCAGCCTGCCAGTTGTTTTCCAGGAGGTTCTTCTTGCAGAGACAGTGCTGATACTCGAAGTTATTGCCTGGGTCCTGACCATGGAAGAGAACGGACCCACTGTTGTGTATGGGATAAACAGCCTACTTGTTGTCTGCCAGGAGGCTCGTCATGCCAAGTGACACATTTCTGAGATTATTGCACAGGCCCCAATGATAAGAAGTATGATGCGAGCTGCTGTGGTGACGGCAATGATACGGAGTGTTGCAGGTGAGACCTAATATCAGGGCCTCTTGATTGAGCTGAAAAAAGCCCAAAAAATCGGTCAGGACTTTCTCTAAATTTCATCAGCATTCTAGTCCTATTTTTAAACATTTAAATATTGCTACACTGTCTGACCTAGTCTTTCTTAATACGGCAGTCTTCATGTTTAAATTTCTCAACAGACGTTCACCATCTGTGTTTGATACTTTTTCCTCACTATTTCTATTTCTACTTTCATTTCTATTTCTATTTCTTTTCTTTTACCACAAAATATAAATAACGATAGAAAAACAAATGAAAGTGGCGAGGAAGCCCAAAAAGAAACCATGGGGCTTATAGACATTGGACTCCCTCAGACAGGGCCGTAGAATAGCGGGGGGGGGACCGGGGGCAGTTGCCCCCGCCGGGAAAACTTTTTTTTTTTAACATAGTCTTTGATTTAATAATAATAATAATAATAATAATAATAATAATAATAATAATAATAATGCTGATGATGATAATAATAATAATTAGTAATAATAATGCTTTATTCAGAATACAATCCTGAAAAGGAGGACCCAGAGGTTATCCCTATTAAAGGGCCTCCTACCTAACTACATTAAATACCATTTACAAGTCTTAAAATTATCGTAAACATTTAAAAACTTAAAAGAAGAAGCATGCTTATAATAGAAACAAACACAAATAAAAAATGTCTTCATATAAGGATAAAAAAGCATCAGAAGTAGTGATGTTGTTGGGCTGTGTACGGGAGATCCCTGTGAAGGTTTGTGGAGTTTGCCCCCGCAGACAAAAAATTCTAGGTACGGCCCTGTCAGAGTAATAATAAGATTAACAATAACAGGAAGGCCAGAATGGAAAGTAAAATACAATGCAGGCAAGTATAAATTAATTAATTACATAGACTGAGTCACAAGATAATAAAAAACATAACTATAATGGAAGAAGTGCGTCGAATATGAATCGGTAAAAAGCGACCTTGTCAAAGATTATTAATTACTTATGTTCTTATTAGCAGTTGTGTTGTTTCCCAATTTACCTGTACGTAAATTAGTTCCATTTTACAAGGAGGGAGGGTTACCCTTGCATAGCCCGGATTTCACAGGTCGAGTAAGCCTACAATCCGGGACAATTTAATGCGTGGTTACACTCAAAGGGCCTGGGAACAATTACAAAGTTAACCCAAGTAGATGGGATAACCCTACCTAGAGTGTTTACAACGGAAACAGTTAACCCGCCTGTCGGGGTAACACTAGCACGTAGATGAGGGGACCAGCCTAACCGGGTAACCCTGGCTGCCATGTAAACACGACGAATACAACAGAGGGAATGTGTTAGTGCTAGGGTAACCCTCTTTTCTAAGGTAACACTCTCTCCTTGAAACAGGCCTTTAGTCTTTGTTACTTTCTGTTTCCTTTTCAAATCTTTCTTAATTTATAGTTAAATACAGAGCTTGTTATTAGTTGCCATAGCTATTGTGTGCTCTATTCATAAATTTATTGGCTCTTTTAGACTTCCTTCTTAGCGTGTAATAGCCCTTATCCTCTTCTTTTTTAAAATGTAAATTTCATCTATAGTGGCCATGCACTTAGCTATACAAGCACTAAGCTTAGCTAGTTTACAGGCATGTCACTGAAACAAAGGAAACGAACATTTCAAATAAACGTAACATAGTTAAAAATTCCAACGGGCAAAAAGCAGACCAAAGCGTGACCGAAGATTTGAACTCGGAACTACCGAGAAATTAAACGAATCTTGCTAGTGGCAGGGTGGAGGCATTGAACCTGGGACACCACCAACTTTCTAAATCACGCTACCTCCTCCTTCATTGTGCATTTATGCTTCCGTTTTCTCGCTGACCTGTATTTTATTTCTATTTGCTAATGTTAACTGGCTGTCTGGCTCCGCTAGCCCCTAAGGTTATTTCAAACCGCTAATGCTCTAATGTTTACTTCTAAGATTTTCATTGTTGTAATTTCTTATTTTGAGCAAGAGTGAGTGCAACTTAAGATTATTTGTAATGTATTCAGTCACGGAGTTCGTTTCAGTCAGTTGAAGCTTGAACAGGGCTCCGGTAGGGTACAAAACCACGAGACCGAAAATAGGAGAATGGATACGATTGTGACGTTATTTCAAGACTTCGCGGAAAACAAATTTCTCCGACATTTTCTTATTCTCTTATAAACGACGCACTTTTGTATCATTTCTTAGCGAATTTCGTAGCTCACAATAGGAAAATGACTGAGAAATCTGTTTTTCGCGAGACTTAAAGTCCTAAAATGATTTCACAATTATTCCCAGCCCCGTTTTCAGGGCCTTTTTCCCTGCCCCGCCCTTAAACCAGGGAAAAGGCCCTGAAAGTGAAGTTGACATTGTACATTGTGGAGACTCAATCGAGCAAATATACTCTTTTATGGAGTGTTTTAAAAACAATAATTGCCCGAGAAGCGAAGCTTCGAGGCAAATATGCTATATTTAAGAACAACAAATTTCCAAGGGGCATGGATCAGACCGATGATGCGGAGACATAAACACTGTATTGTCTTTCCTCTTCAACAATTGGGGGTTTTCACATGGCGTCCCAAAATTGCAAACTACAAAACTATTGACCCTCCTGAGATTTTAATCTCATGGTGTATAAAAGCAGCTGAAAACTACTTTTTATACAAATATTTGCTCCGAATGGCTTCTTGGTTTTGTGATAACCTACGCTTGAATTTCTAAGCTTTTGCGTGACGTGGCATTTACTTGCGGCCGACAGAGCTGTCGTCTTGGTTAAAAATGTGACTTATTTCGGGAAATTTGGCTATCTGAACAGTTCCATGAATTAGAAATTTTAATGTTTTTGAGTTCTTCGAGAGATAAATTCACGCTTTTGCAGCAGAACTCAGTGACAGATGTTTCTGTTGGTTTCCGGCCGCCATGTTGGTGCCCATCCGGATGGGCACCAGCATGGCGTCTCCATGCAACTCTCTATAGATTTCTAAATTACCTGAATGTCTAAGAATTTGTCAACACTGCCACTCTAACCAAATTGAGAACGAAAATCATTTCTTATTTCATTGTGATCGTTATAAAACTATTAGACAACAAATGACAAGTGACATAAATATCCGTTATTTAATCTTTTTAACGATACTGAAAAAACTATATTCTTGTTCAATAATGCTGTTTCTTTCATTTGTAAGAAACTAGGTTACTTCATATATGAAGCATTGCATATAAGGGAAACATGTAATTTTATTTAATTTAAAGTGATTTGTGCTGTATTAGTTATCATTTTAGGTAATACCATCTATACATGGGAATACCAATAAATTGTTGTTGTTGTTGTTGTTGTTGTTGATTTCGGCAAAAAAAATTTCCGTGTATCTTGCTTTAGAAAAATTGCTGTGACCTGAATTTTGGCGACAGCCTTTGTATATTTATCTTCCTTCTTTCCCCAGATTCTGGACTTTATCTATTGAACGGTTTGGATTTTTACTTTGACCTATTTTGAATGGCGTGACACTGAGAACCAACAATAAATTTTCTTCCGCGTGCCAATTCAAAAAAAACATATTGAATCATTTTCAACTTTTTGAGGAGAAAGCCATGAAAGCCAAATGTAAAATTTGAAAAAGAAAACTGATAAAAACTAACTCGATACAATTTCAATTGTCTATTTTCTACAAGCTCGCTTGTTTACGGGAAAATTTTCATCCGAGTATTTTCCTAGGTCGGGCAATATGGCTGATAGTGGGCGCGTTCCATTCGACCAAAAATTCCGGTTTGACTTAATTAATTTTCACATATCGAATAGAACGTACGGTATTTTCCACTACGCCGGACCGATCTCGTTCAATTCCCGCTTGAGCACATTTTACTCGACAAAATGCTGAAGGATCATGGAAAAGTGGCTGTTTTAAACGCCGTAAGCTGCTTCATAGAAATAAATTAAACACATACCGGTATCAAAATTCTTCCTTAATATTTACCTGACCGACTCAAACACCAATTTCGCGTGATGAGCGAGTGCAACTTGCGAACTTTTCTCGTGGGAAAGTATGCCCGGAAAGTATGCAAACAGAGCGAACTAAACCTCAGGAAATTCAGAATAATAAGAGTAATATAAGAGGCTAATGGGGATGTGCCGCTGGATGGGGTCGCATTTTCATGACTGGATTGACTATAATGGGGTTATATTTTTAGCAGAGTTACCAGAATGGGGTCGCTCATTTTCGGGATTCCTGGAATAAGAAAATTCTGATAAGCAGGGATTTAAAATAGGACGATTCGCAGTTAAAAAATTGTTCGTGCTGTTGTTTTCTTGTAATATTTAACAGTCGGCTCGCATTCAAGTCGATCCGTTTATGATTTCACAGCTTAAACATTAACGGCTTGCACAATAGTGCAGAACCCTGGGTCCAGAACAAAGTCCAACAAATCATCCGTGCTACGGTATTTTTTTCCGCCTATTCTGCGTTGTTGCAATACAATACAATACAATGCAATACAGGTTTATTGTGAAAATATAGTTAGCTTAGTTAAAAAAACTTGGATCTTTTTTTGGATTAGCAAGCGTTTGATCTCTTTCGCTTGGGACTTGCTAGCTTTCAACGTGAAGAATGTTTGCATTTCAACTATTTATGACGGCACGTTTGTAAATACTTACGGTTAGCACATGTACCAGAATGTTCGTCACTGTAAGTGAAAAGTGTTCTACATTCAATTTAACAAACTCGTGTCAATTAATTTTAGGATGACCTACTTAAAGGCTCTATAAGGTAGAGGCATATACAGAAAGTGACTAATTTGGGATCGCAAAAATTACATTTTCCCCAAAAGTGACTAAGATGGGGTCTATAATTGGGCACGGAATAGGGGGATTCATGCTGACGTCATTGTTTACATTTTTGCTCATTTGCATACGGCTTTGCTCACAGAAATAAACATGTTAGATATGAATTGACTCCAGGCAGATAAAGAGCTAGCAAAACTTAATACATGCTGAAATTCTTAGCTCTTTGTGTGTAATATTGAAGGAGAAATTGTCTTTCAAAAACTGCAAAATTTCTGGGTGGCAAAAGCGCTAATGAGCTCATACATTCTTTGTTAAATTTTGAGTTTTTAAACCCGTGTTGCACATAAGGTATTCAATACATCAGGCTCATATTCATTGGCAGAGTTAATCGTACTATGACCTTTCAATATTCAGAACTGATTTATTTTTAGCTCCTTCAGAAACTGAATTGCTTATGCTAATGAGGCAAATATTGTAACCAAGGATTCCCCTATAGACTATAATGGGGTAGGGGTTCTGAGACGCCAGTGGCACATACCCAGCAAAATTGACACAAGTTATCCTCCCCCGGGGGGTCAACACTGACCTCGAAAATAACTGAAATGACTCGCCAGTTACATAACCTATGTTTCGTATCGCTAAAGCTGTACTAAAATATTCAGAAAAATAAACAATTCTTAAAATGTTTGTTTGAATTTAATTTGACAAGCCACCTTTCAGATTCTTCAGTTATATATTGAACATCATTTAATGTGTTCTGGTGTTCATTTGGAGGGAAACCAAGAAAATATAAGTATTTAAGGGGCGAAGCTACGTGTACCCATCAATACTGATGTTTGAGCTGTCAAGCCGTCTTCATCACATACAAAAAATGTGATTGTAGTCAGAGACATTTTTCTAACAAAGGCTCCAGTAGACCTAAAATCCGGCAAAGTTTGAGCTTTTTCAAATTGTCTTTATTCTGCGTGCTTCCACTGGTCTTGATCTCCACCGCCCTCTCGAGTCTGGTTTTGACCACAATTAAAAAGAAATAGCTTTCATTGTTATCTTGTGCGTCACTCCCGCCAAGGAATTTTTATTTCAGGCGGTATTGCGAAATTCTCCGCCGGCGAAATATACCTTTAAAGGAGTAAAAGGCCAGAGACTTTATATTTCGTGATGCTAGAAATTTCTATAAAGTGCTTAAGCAAGCAACCGGAACGATGATCCTGCTGGTATACGTTGGATCAATATAGTGATCTCATCGGCTTCACATATAAAATGAAGAATATAGAGAGACAGAAACTAGAAGCAGACACGACGTAGAATGGTTTTTTGAAGGTGTACCATATGATGTGTTTTTTTATGTAGCATATTCATATTGCCGGAAATACGTCAAACTAGTTGACAGATGAATTAAAGATGAGCATACGGTAAAATAAAATAATAAAACAACATAATAAAAGGAAACAGATAAATTGTTTCTTCGCGGATGTTCAGACCATCAGGATCAATTGTTCTGCCTTTTTGAATTAAAAAAGCCTCCCTAGGCTCGATTACAAGCCCATGCTCGTTAGTCGAGCCTAAAGCCTCCCTGGCCAGTATCGGTTAGAAAAGATTTTTTCGGTGGGGATTAATTGCATGTCGTTATGGTTAGGAGATCGAGAGGGCAGGAAATTTTCTGCGGCTGTAGTAGGTTTAAAGATTTGGAGTTAGGGTTTTCTATGGTACGGCGGTGTTCATTAAATCGGTCTTTTAAACATCGTTTTGTCTCTCCTGTGTAGAAATTTCGTTTGGGCGATGTGCAGATGGGGGACGTGAGGGGGCTCGTTTTTTAGAGCTTTGTTTTGTTCTTGTTTGTTTGTTTTGGCCTGCTGGAGGAGCTTTATCCCTGGTGTTTACGTAATACTATTTGTTAAGAATATTATTCAGTCCAACTGGACGATTCAGCTGTAACAACAGAGGGCTTATTAAACCCCAAGACCCATTGAAAACTACTGATCCGTGGTACAGTGTAGGAGTCGTCTGGTTAAATAATTTTAAAAAATAATTCATAGATGCTTCCCGCGCAAGACAAAAATAAATCCTCTTGTGTGACTTTTTTGTTATTATTTTTGTGCGTTTTTCATACTTTTGGCTCGTTACGGAACTTTTTTAAGAAGTTGAAATCTAAAAGTGGGTATTGTCGGCAACTTTACTCCATTCTTTGGAATGATTCCGCCTCACAGATTATACGCGCATACGGTGTAAGTTTAATATCACGATATACGTAGGAACAGACCAACAAAAGATCTCGCAGATAATTCAATGACCCTGAAGTTCCCCATTGTGGGGCAATGACACATGCGTGAAAATAGCTACTGCCGTCAATAACAGTCGTCAACACATGTTTTCATTAGCATCCAAATAAGTCTGACAAGTTGAAGCGTATGCCTTAATTTAAAATCCACATTGCGTTATCACATTTTGACAACGCAATATGCCCAAGTCATCAGCTCCATCGTTGATGGCCAAAGCAAATAATAACCTCTTCCTTCCTGCGATGGTTGCTTTGATTTCATTTGCATTTGGCGAAGGTAAGTCAATATTTGACTTTCACCTGTGTGTTTAAAGAGATTTATATGTGGTTTGCGTTGATTGCGTCTTTGATCTTTTGAGACAACTGCGCTCTATAACACCAAGGCAAATATTTGTTCAACCTTCCTACGGATGTGTCATATAAAAGCGAATTGACGAATATCGAAGCCAACTGGCACAGTTAATTAAATTTAAATGATTATGTAACATTTTGTCGCAAACCGCTCAAAAGTGTGCTTGTATTGCCAGTTAACTTCTGTGGGATTGCTACACGTCCTTAGGATTACATATTTTACTTTCACACCCACTTCTTGATCAAGAACTAAAAGCTAGTGTTCGATCATGATGATATATATCGTGACATTTTGAGGACAGACAACCTATCAGTAAATAATCAGCATGATTTGAAATCCTGGGCTCGCTTTAGTATTAAAAGCCGCCTCGCCAAAACTGAAGGCTGACGAAAAAAGCCAGTTTAGCAAAGCAGGTGAGAACTTATCACTTTAGGAAACTGCTCGGGAACACGACGTTGGTGACTCAAATATGCTCACTTTTTATATTGGTATCAGTTTTCCTGACTTCGCTTTGTTTTCGTTTCAAGTAAAACCCTGAAAATCCGTGTTCTTGTCACAAGACACATTCTTAACCCCTCGATGCACTAGGTACGATCAACTGGTAAATTCCTCTTACAGGTCGATGGATGAATTGACACTGAAAGTACAGTTCAAGTAGAAGTAGAGCCTTAGTTCTCTTGCGGTGAACCGGTGCAATGTCAATGAACACTAATTTATGCGACAAAACGGATTTAATTTACGCTTCGTGATAGAGGCATCATTTGTCAAGCCTGACATCATGTAACTATTACCATATGCCAACTGTCATGTGGATACTGTTACAATATACAAGTTCGTGCCAGAAGTTTTAATTATTAAGTTATAATTGTTTTCCTTCATGTTTATAATTAATTCGCTTATGAGACTATTACGTAACAGGAAAACCCAACGTTATAACTTTTTTTGCGACAGAACCAATTAGCTAGTTGAGCCAATATTGATACTCGGACTTCGAATCTCAACTTCGAACGTAGCGGCCTCTTAACGATTATTAGATGAGGTTTTGGTGATACCGATCTGTAGAATTAGAATGGTCTGGAATAATCAAGGTCAGGGTTAATGTTGTCAACAGTAGAAGCTGAGGTCCAGAAATCACAAAATGCAATTGGGGATTGGACAAAACTGATCCTTTTATTTTCATGATGTTTAAAAGCAGTTGAGAATTAGGGTGCGTTCCTTTGGGTGATCAGGATCAGTGATCCAGGATCTGTCTGGATCATGTGCATCAAAGGAACCAGTGAATCTATGGCCAGAGTGGATTCCTCGGTTCCTTTGATGGACATGATCTAGACAGATCTTGGATCACTGATCCTGATCCAGACCACCCCCAAAGGAACGCATCCAAACATTCATACAAACGTTTGCTGCGTGAAATTGGGCGGGAGGTAGTTGGACCCGTTTTTTTTCTAATAAGATATCAAAATTATCAGTCGTCGTAACTTGGATGTTTGTACCCTAAAGTCCGTAAGGGATCCGGATATTTTTATATTTTGTCAAACGAGTGTCTCAAGCCACGATTGCATGTTGATAAACCACTGACATTTGATTGACTTCTTTTCGGCCTCATAAGTGCCTTTGAAGACTGGATTCTGGTCCCTTGCCCGCGCAACCGTTGCTTTCTATCAAAGCTCCTTCGCATAAAGTTTTTTTTTCTTTTACTAAGAGAAGAGCCATTTACCTGCTATTATTCTTTACGTCGTTTGAAGAAGTTCGCAAAGACTGTTAGTGAGTGCAGTGTTCCTCTATTTCTCACAGGTTCCATCATTACGTTCCACACTCAGGTAGGATGTAACGCAACACTAGTGTGCAACCAGCCTGGGAATGTCACGTGGATGTATACAGCTACTTCAGAAAACGTTAAAGGTCAGACCTAATGAACGTGATGCAGGCCAATTATGCAAGTGTTATGCTTTTCTGACTCCATGCTCGTCCTAATCAAAGTCTTTCGCAGTCTTGCGCAAGTTTAAAAACTTGAAGTTGACAATTAAGTAGTTTGAAACTGATTTTCTTAGGTCCCTATACTTGCCTGAGCTTTCTGAGCCATGACTTCTAAAAACCCAGGAGCTCATCACTAGGAGCCTGCAATTACCCCATATTCCTGTCACGGCGTTTTCACAGACCGATCTATTATTAGTTTGAATTTATCTCGAATCCAGATCCGCACTGGAACCTCGGTGACCAATAGACAATATTCGTATTCCCCGACGGCCCTGGAAAATTACAGCACCAAAAAAAGCATTGAAAGTTGCAAGTCTCTGGAGTTTGTAAGTGATCTGCATGTTACAGGAACACCTTAATTAAGCGAACATGCAAAACCATTTAGTAGGAGTTACCGGGAAGATTCACAGATCAATTGATCTGACAGGAGATTGCGATTTGCGCGTCAGTCGGGGAGTCAATATCCCCAATCTGAAGCGAAAAACTTTTTAGCTATTTTGTCAAAACAATTTACGGAACTGGTTCGATTTAGTCTTTGATGACCATCTGATATCGCTTTCCACTGAAAGGGGGGAGATACTGGGGAAACTACAAGTAAATATATTTCTCACTCGCCGGCACATTTCTTTGATCGCTAAAATGACCAAAACTTCCCGCATTCGTGTTGAGTCATGATCAAAAACATCAAACCTTCGGTCCAAAGACCAGCTTTTCATTTTACTTTAGCGATAGCAGTGTCCACAATTTGAAGATCATATAATTTTCTCCCTGAAAAAATGTCATAAACTAACAGAATTGCAAATAGTAGAAAGTAAACAACTTGTGTGCGTGACGAAATGGTTTGAACCCAGGAGTATCAGTAGTTCGTATTGTGTGATGGTCCGGGTGAGAATAGTTCTGAAAAGAACTGTTGTTGGTGACTGCACAGGCGGCCCAGACGTTGTTTGTGATTTACATACGTGACAGTATTGCGTTACGTTTCGAGCCATTTAAGAGAATGTATGAAAATGGTTCGAAAATCGCTCTAAATTCAACTTGTAGTACAGGATTTAAATAAAAGAAGCTTACCTTAGTCTGCGCTTGAATTACTTTGAAGTCTTTGTGACAGCTGAGCCGTTCTAAAGTCGTTCTAAGGCCATTTTGACGATTTGAACTTTTCCAGGTTTGCTTTCCATTAAAGAGAAACGAAAGGCTGGCGACCTGGTCGGCCGACCGTTCGCACTCGAAGCTCCATAAATTCCACTAAAATGCTCGGAGCTCGCCAAAATTGCCTCACGGCAGCCGTCGATAATTCTTCTTTCTAGTTGCTTCGCCTCGGATTCCAAGGTTTATCTTATCTGCCCGAAAAACGCTCCTTTTCGAGCGCTGGCTGCCCATTTCTGCTTCGTTTCGATCCGTTACGAGTTATCTTGGGAACGGATTTCAAAATCGTTGGCTTAGCGACCGCTCCATCACGACAAAGTCGCCCTCAACCGTTGGGAGGCACAGGTCAATTTGCTCTATGCAAATTAAACGTTTCGACAACCTGAGCGGAAGTCATCTTCAGAGTCAAGTGAATATTGTTTGTCAGTCGATGATTTTACAACGGTAAACACTACAAACAGTTGCATGGAACAGCTATGGGGTCGCCCGTTTCTGTTGTTGTCGCAGAAATTGTGATGCAACGCGTAGAGGAACGCGCCCTTGCAACTTGCCGACAAACAATACCGCTCTGGTTACGCTACGTTGACGACACCTTTACCGCCGTTCACAAAGACGAAATCAACGCTTTCCACGACCACCTTAACGAACAGAACGCCGACATCCAGTTTACCAAAGAAATCGAAGTAAATGGAAAACTTCCTTTTCTAGACTGTTTGGTAAGCCGTGACAACAACGAACTGCGAATAACAGTGTACAGAAAACCAACGCATACCGACAGATTACTTGACGAATCATCCTACAACCCGACTTCACACAAAGCCACGACTATAAAGACTTTGACAAGGCGAGCGCAACTAGTTTGCGATACACCGGACAGCTTACGTGACGAAAACAAATACCTTGAACGTGTTTTTATCAAAAACAACTACAACGCTGACTTTATTAGACGAAACGTTTTCCGACCTACTGAAACTGACGCAACGAACAAGAATCCGACACCTGTTACTACAGTGACTATACCTTACATTAAGGGAACTTCTGAGACTATCTCACGGATCTTACAGCCCTACAACATCCGCGTAGCCCACAAACCTACAACTACGTTACGGCACTTACTGACCAACGTTAAAGACCGAGACGAACCCAACAACAGACAGGGAGCTGTTTACAAGATCAAATGCTCCGACTGCCAGGCCTCCTACATTGGTGAGACTGGCAGAAACCTTAACACGAGACTGACTGAACACAAACGAGCCACGAGAAATGGTGATGTCAACAATCACATTGCTGTGCATCATCAACTGACAAACCACAACATTGACTGGGACTCTGCTCAATGCTTAACCTACAGTACGAACTATTTTCAACGACTGACTCTGGAAAGCTGGTACACTAACTTAGAAAAAAAGCCTCTTAACAGATGTCAACAACTACCGGCACCTTACAAACGACTCATCCGCGACGAAAACGAAACCGACAAACGGACTTCTAACAGACCGGCTTAATTATTTTGACTTACAATAGACGGACTCTAACAGACCAACTTGACTAACAAAAGACGGATCGAAACCGACCAATGACTGATGACTAACTTTACATGAGTCTTCCAGCCAATACCATCATGGCTTAACTGACCAATCACTATCAACGGACCAGACTTATAACATCATCGACTGACAAACAATATTCACTTGACTCTGAAGATGACTTCCGCTCAGGTTGTCGAAACGTCAGTCACCAACAACAGTTCTTTTCAGATTTATTCTCACCCGGACGATCACACAATACGAACTACGAATCTTGTCTATTGCAATCACATGCACGGACTAATGTTGACATGTCGACATGATGTCGACATGTTCACGTGAGGCCATATTGTGTTATCCTTACCGGCCTATTTTGCCAGAAAAATATCTAAAAATAGACTGGTCTGTAAAAATGCTGCTGAACTGGCTTATTATGAGAGTTGCAGGCTCCTAGTTATGGGCTCCTGAAAAGACTCGTTCATCGTGCTGTAACCACTCAGATGTATAGGATCCAATTGAATTCCAATATGATAACAAAAACGTTTGCCACTCGTCATAACGAAAAAACATGGCTCAGAGATTAGACTGTTTCATGGCAAACCGAGGCATGATAGCATGATGGTTATGGAATATGAAATTTCTAACTGAAAATCAACGCAGTATGAGTGATTTTAGAGGCCTGAGTCTATCCATCTGTGCAAAACACTCATTGCATAGAAACGCAGTTTATAGTCATCCATTAATTTATTTACTCCTGTATTTATTTTTAAAAATAAAGCAGTTTTAAATTGAGTGTCGTAAAACCAAACCAAATTAATCACTCTATCCAGTCACAAAGGACACAGACAATCCGATGAACCAGTCAAAACTTAAAGTAAAGACATATAACTAGGGGAACAAGTATGTACGAGAAAGTCACGATTGGACTGGATGAAAAAGTGGCGCGACTTTCTTAAGCCATTCGTGAAGGTTAGTTGATTCAAAACCAATTTACTTTTCCAAGGGCGTAGCCAGGGGGGTCCTGGGGTGCCCGTGACCCCCCCTTTGTAAGCCTATTTGTAAGCAAACAATCTACAATATTCAGGTGACAATCTGGTGAGTGCCCTCTGTATGACTCAGTGTGACCCCCCCCCCCTTCTTTGAAAAATCCTGGCTACGCCCATGTTTACGACACTCAAATGAAACCCGATCAATCTATCCATGTATTCAGGGTAATTTAATTTGTGATTTATTTCTTTATTAATTTTTTGACAGGGATGAGATTCCAATCTCAGACGCATGCCTTCTTTTCAACTTTGTCCATAATCGATGTGACTAAAAACGATAATAAAAACATCACTTGCATAGCAGAGGGACATAACCTGACTATAAATGTAGCAGGTACATTAAACAGCTTTATGTGTCATTGCATGCATTGTAACAAAGCTCTTAGCTTTCTTAACCTTGTTAGTGAATGGCTGCAATGAGATAAGTTGCCATTTACCACCAAAAGAAGAGAATAAATATAATCTGCGTAAAGAACAGTGTGCCCGCCCCAAGGTTAATACAGAACGATTTAAGACATGTTATGTAAATAGTCTGATTTTTAGGCACAAAATAATATAGTTTCTGAGTGGTAGTTTAACTGTAATTTTTAGCGGTAGTTTTAATTTATTGAGTGTATAATGTAACAAAAGATATGTACTTTTATCTTTTGAAAATAGACCCATTATTATTATTATTATTATTATTATTAGGTTTATAGACATTTTTCCAGACCACCAAAAAATCTTTTTTAAACTATAGTTATGTTAAAATTGTATGTAATTTTTAACTGAAGAAGAGTTTAATAAAGTTGATTATTATAAAAATTATTATTATTATTATCATTGTTATTATTGTTATTATTAAACACCAAATAATATAGTTTCTAAGTATTATTATTATTATCATTATTATTATTATTATTGTTATTATTATTATTATTTCTCATTTCTCATGGCGGAACATACGAAGGGGATGCTGATAAGAGATCTCACTTGACGGCAGTGTAGACCAGTGTAGGTGCACTAGGATGGCTCCATGCTATCTCAGCTCAGATAGAGCTTCGAGTTCTCGCAATAGTAATAATAATAATAATAAAAATAAATAAATAATAGTAATAAAAGTAAGAATAATAACAACTTTAATCACTCGTACATTTACAATTTCATAATAGTGAAATGTGAATATAACGAAAAGGAAATGTACAATAGGAGTCTGGAGACTGAAGTAATCTAATTTTTCGATCAGGATATGCTTCATAATACAACATTTTGTGAACTTGAACTTGAACCTTATAGTTACAATTGGTTGCTCCCTCAACTAGTTCCAGGACTAACAGTGGCGTGGGCAAAAGTTTATATTAAAAAGGAAAGAATTAGCTAGTGTATAATGCAATGTTTACGCCTTGAAAATGTACTTATACAGTCTCATTTCACAGTTTGTTATGATAAAAATCAACCTGGGCAATGCAGGTCCGCAATCGATTTCGATTCATCTGGTCAGATTTGCAATAACCCGTACATGGTCAGCCACTGTAGGAAATCTTGTGGACTTTGCCCAGGTAGGACATTTTATGGTATGTTCATTGTCAAAAACCATTCAGTGAATGAGGTCAAGAAATTGCGATATTATAGACGATAAATAAGAAGACAGTTCTCCAAGTTTAATGATGGGCGTTGTCCCAAGGAGAGATATTGGTCGAAATGTTCCGCGTAAACTTATAAAGCCGGCCTAATAGCGGCCGAAAAATAGTGTAAACATCTGGAACTAACTTTGGCTATTTATTCGAATGATTATCTCTGAACCCAATCAAAACACATCTACACAAGCACTTTGCCTAATACTTAAATGCTTAAAATAGCTAAGAGTCATGAGATAAGTGTACATTTTTCGACAAACGCCATCTTAGCTTTCTGTCACGCACCGCCTCAACTTCGAAGTTGAAAATGCGCTGGTTTCCAAACGAAGGACGCTATTGAAATGGAAAGCTGTAAACGGATATACATTTTGTACCTCTTATGCCTGATTGGGGGAAGAGCTTTAGTGGATCTATAGTTTTAGATTTGAAAATTTGATGACGTCACGTGACGTCATCAAAATTTCAAATCGAAAACTCAATTACATTATGAGCTCGAGATTTTTATTTAAACAATCGAGTGTTTCTGTCGAGGAACTATCTAAACAGTAGCTTTCATTTGGTGCGAAAATATGCTAGGATATTTGTCCGCGGACATTATCTGTTCCGAGAAGAGAACAGTTCTCGAGGGAAAATGTGAGCTTCGAGGAACAGATAATGTCCAAAGACAAATATCCGAGCATATTTTCCCCCCAAATGGAAGCTATTGTATTTATTATCCTTCAAATATTTTTCGCAACGCGCGCAGTTTTGAAAATTGGGGTATATTTAACAATTATTTCATGAGCGCTTGTTGGATATGAGATGATAGATAGCCAACGAGGCGCGTAGCGCCGAGTTGGCTATAATCATCTCATATCCAACAAGCGCGAGTGAAATAATCGTTTTATTAAAAACGCCTCCAAAATATAGAAAACAAGACTACAATAAAAAGAAAAAGGCCCAAAAAATCACGCATACGCTCGCTATTATTGTAGATCATGGGATAATGGCTCATATACCATGATGGCTAAGCCAATGAAAACTCTCGAATTGCATTATCCGAGGATCCAGTTTTTAATAATTTCGGATATCCCCCAGTTTTAGTGGGGAATATTCGGTCACATGACTGGTTTAGAGCAATCGCGCGCGAGCGAAAATATTTGATGGGTTATAATGGCTGATAGTTGCCCTGCGAAAGTTTGATGTTTTAAAAACAAATATTTGCCCTCAAAAGTTGTCTCCTTGGGCAAATATGGTAGTCTAAGAACAACTAATTTCCAAGGGTCAGCTATCAGACCCATAGTTCCGAGACATAAACACTCTATTGTCTTTATTGATCACCTCTAAATTCTGTAAATTTTCTTCCGCGCGCCATTTCAAAAGTCATATCGAATTATTTTCAACTTTTTAGATGAAAGCCGTCAAAGTCAAATGAAAACTTTAAGAAAGAAAACAGACAACAACCCACATAATACAATTTTAATGCTTGTTTACAGAAAAATGTTCTCGGACGACTACTATCCATCCAGGTATTTTCCTCGAAAGAGCACCGTGGGCAGATAGTGTCTCTCTGCAGATGAGCACTATCGTGTCACGTGATAAATTTAGTGGTAAACTAAAAGAGGTGATAGTTGATGAGGCCGAAGGCAAATAATCTAATTGTTTTAGTAGAATTGTTACCAAAATTTACTTCAAATAATTTACTTCAAATAATGGTTTCTAGACGCATTATTTTTAAAAAGATCGCCCCGATTGAATTGTCATTTAAAGCTAGCTGTGTGCATCCGTTTTGTTGATAATTTCAAATTTTTTAAAGTCAAGAAACCGTTAGTTTTCTCAGGATTTAAATGACCATTTGCATCAAAATTTCCTCTAAAACTTTGGAAAAAAGAAACAAACGTTGCCATTTCATAGACGACCTGTATGTTATAGTTCACCACTAAATTTTCTCCGATTCTTATTGGTTAAAATCGAAATTGTAGCGCTCCAAGTCAGATAGAAGCTCAGGGCAAATTAAATATTTAAGTCAAACCTTTTTACGTTCTTGTTTGAATGGTGTGGAGTTTGCAGGTTGCCAGTGTATGAACTGTATATACTAAATCAAATTTTTAGTAGCAGGACTAGTTGCTTTTCTGGATTTATCT
>CM042747.1:5376559-5390794 GCA_022496165.2 Catalaphyllia jardinei
TATCCCGAGAAGACATGGCGTAGATGGCAACTTTTTGCTACGATCGCTCCATGTGCTTATGTTGTGCGTTTGTTCAACGACGTTGGTAAGTTTTCTTTGTTTTGATTTAGGCAAGATGTAACTCAGCTGTCGTCGAAATGACCTTTTTCGAATAGTTTTTGCCTCTGAGTAAATAAAAATATCTGATTACCATCACGCCAAACGCACCCTATGCAAACAATGTAATCTGATTCGCTGACTTCGCAGGGATATATAACTTCTCCGGTCAACAAAATCCAGAATTATGACCTAGATTGTTGTATCATGTAGTCAATGCGCATGATACTAGTTTTCATATCACTAGGCACATGTAGTCAACGACTGCCTATTTTTTAGCGACGTTCCCGTGCCGTTGCCATCGTGGTTATCTTCAACTCCCTAATAACGCTGTTACGCAATGTCATGTTGACGGTTCCCAGAGTTTGAGCTACCTGTGGCCTAATTAACACTTAATGACTGGTCCCGAGGGGAACAGTGAATCGCAATGTTTCCCGAGACGAAGTCGAGGGAAACATTGAGATTCGATGGAAACAAAATTCACTGTTCCCCAAGGGACTAGTCATTAAGTGATTTGTTATATAGCAAAACAAAACAAAAGCAAACTTTGAAAAACTCGCTGAGATTCCAGCGACAACATCAGGCCACCTCTGATCACGTGCAACAGCGGTCAACATTTCGCGGGTAACAGTGAACTGTTACCCGCGAAGTGTTGCCCGCTCATGGCATTTGGCGGGAAACAGTTTCATTGTTAGACGTCATGTGACCATGAACTAGCCAATGAATGGGCGCGCTGTGGCGGGAAAAACGCCAGCTATATAACAACAAAAGTTACCGACAGAATAATTCTCCTATGTGCGAGTTTTCAGGGGAGGAGGAGGTATTTCCCAGCAGGGAGCTTATTAGCGGAACAGTTCAGCAGCTGAGACTTAGAACCGTACCATTTTACACCATTTATCAAGTTTCGAATGCGTTCGTTGGCGAAAAGCCATGAACAACTTAGGTCAACAAAAAACATCTACAGTTCGATAAACTTTCATTGTTGCCAAATACGGAACGCTTTGAAGAAAAAAACGTGCATTCTTACTGAGATCATATTTTTAAAGAAAAACATTCATCAGCTCTGCAAGGCTATGCTTCCTGGTTTGATTTATACAGTTACCAGGTACAATTTAGACGTTTGCATTAAACTCCCTTTATAGTCTTGAAAATTTAGCTAAAAGTTCTAAGTCTCTGAAAATCTGAAAAAATGGCCGCTAATCAAGGAAACAGAACTTAACAAACATGCAAAAAGTATAACCCTCAAGATATTTTCTACAACTTTACACGAACGAATTTGCGAGAGGTAAATGATTGAGTATTAAAACGTGACTGCGGATTAGAGAGAGTCTATTTTCACTCCGTCTTGTCAATACAGGTCTTCTTGAACTCGTTAGGTCTCGGTTTTTCTCTTTCATCCACCTGATCGCACCTATAGCTATACATGCCAAGAAGCCGTCAGTCATTTAATTCTAAAGATTTATTTTTACTGTCAAGGTGCCAATTGTTCTCAACTAATCAAGGAGCATGATTCATTGCATCTTCACCATTGCTGACAACCAAGCTTCGATGTAACACGTGGCCACGGGTATGGCCACGTGCATTATTAAGCTTCTGACCAATCGTACAGCGCGCACAAAGTTATTTGAACATTTATTTCAAACAAGACAAGTGACAGTCAACAGCCGGAGTACTGAATTTTTGTTATTCAAATTTCGAAGAATTTAAAACTTAGGCGGAGTGTCGAGTGACACCTTTAGATACTGACTTTGTAAACTTGTTATATACGCGGCGGAGGCGTGTCGTCAATATTCGGCAGTGATATATTCATACGATATCAGACCCAATTTTTACAACTGCGTGCTTTGAACCTTAAATTAATGCTTTAAATCGAGTCGTATCAACCATAAGCAACTGCAACCATTAACACGAGGCTATTCTGAGGTCGCCGCCGGGGGAAAACGTTTTGGGACAATTTGCCAGTTTTGTTTACATTTTCCGTGTTCGAGACAGGACCGATATGGCTTTTGATTTGTTCGCTCCGCTGATAGCTGCATTATTCTTCGCGACCGCTACTCTAGCCGGAATCTACCTTTATTGTTGTTACTTTAGAACAAGCAAAGAAGAAAATGATCCGGAGAAGTCTGCGGACAAAGCCCGTCACAATTACGAAGATGGGAGTAATATTGGAGTACCATCCACAAACTTCTACAATTACCTCTATCCTTTGTCAATGACGCTTCCTGCGAAGATCTATGATGTTGACGTCGGTTTTCCAAGCTCCCCGCTGAATAATACTCCAGTTATTTCTGAGAAGAGCTCCTTTGAGAGAGATCTGACGGAACTTTCACGCATTGCAGTCCGCGACCGACCGTTGCTTTGCAGAACTTCAAGTAACGATATCAAATGGGTCAACTCGCACTGTCAGCTCCAGGTGATTCAAGAAGTGGACGAGGAGGAGATACTAGAGGGGGAAGAAGCTAAAGTCGCCGCGTGAAAGTATTATTCAGTGAAAGGGTATTAAACTGAAAATCGGTGCAGTCTTTAAGAGAATCCGGACTTTTTGAATGATACACTAACCCGTGGTAGATAGTGCTTTAAAATTTGCAATCCAGTTTTGAACCTGTTTACGCTAATAACTGGCAGTAACCAACATTTGTTTTCACCCTGTTTACTGTTCATTAGCAGCAGATATAAATGCTCGAGCCACTCGCGAGGTTCGCGGGATAGTACCCGGAATTACGAGTCGTGTCTCCTCGAGTTCTGTGAAACGGGACAAAAGTGAGGACAGAGAGCTCGACAGTAACGCCCGAAGAACTGAAAGTGGTTGGAGATGGAAACATATATTTTTGTTAATTACCATCAGGAGATGGGACTGAAGTTTTCATTCGTGACCCATTTGTTGCTCTTGCTGAAACCTTTACTTTTGTTGTTGTTTTTTTTTGTTCTGCCGTCGAAAGAGCGATACCACTCGAAATTACAAGGTTTGTCACGGGTTTTTGGGCCCGCACCAACAAAACGAAACAAAGCAATTAACTGTTGATTTGTGCAGAAGAAAAAGCAAAGATTGTAATTAATGGAAAATTTACCTTCAAAGCTATTACTGATATTAAGTTTCCTCGACTGAAATATCCAAGACTGAAGCTATGAAGAGTTGCTGTGGCAACATATCAGAAATTGTGTATAAACGAACATAGTTGTTGTTGTTGCTGTGCCAAAATTCACATCGTGTATTATAAAGTGTTTTTATTTTCAGGGTAAAAAGTCATTAAAGATTTGTTACAAATTTGTCCTGTTTTGTCTTGACTTGTCCCTGTGAAATCGACTTTGTTTACAAAAGGTCATGCCTGCATTTATAATGCGGTCACGTAGTTCGTACAAGCGGGGGTGGGGGAGGGAGGGAGGGTGGGTGTTGTCGACTACATTACAACTGCTGCAATATCACTGTAAGGACCTGGAATTTTTCCGTGGGATGCCTGTGGCAGGCCACGGTGAGGTTTCGGGTGAATTTCGTCGACGCAAAACGGCAAATTTGATTGACAGCTGAAACTATTTTATTTCCAAACATGGCAAGCACTGTAATTTCCAAGCACAATTTCTGCGATTCGGACAAGGAACATTTCGCGATTCTGCGATTATTCTGGCAAGGAGAGGAAATAAACATGAACAGAAGGTACGCCATTTTAGAAGGCATTTCGACATTGTGTAATGAATTGAACATCATCCGTTCCGT
The DNA here is from genome assembly GCA_022496165.2 of Catalaphyllia jardinei. Lineage (NCBI taxonomy): Eukaryota > Metazoa > Cnidaria > Anthozoa > Scleractinia > Caryophylliidae > Catalaphyllia > Catalaphyllia jardinei. The sequence continues at coordinate 5,380,368 of CM042747.1, forward strand.
GTTACGCACCGGCACCGAATTTACTATCCACTCAGCCTGCCAAACGAACCAACGAGTTCAGGCACCAAACCTGCGTCTTCATCCGGCTAATGTCCCTAACTGCCTTGTCTAAACGTTAACGAGAAGTTTTGAAGCAACTTTGAAACACGATATTCATTGCATCAGTGTATTCACAAATCAAGGAGTCCATCACGGAAATATCGACAACAAACAATTCAAAAATTGGCTCAAATATTTGTTGGTTTGCAATTGAAGATATTTAAGCCTCGAGAGTTCTAGTCTATCGAAATTTTCGCAGTCCATTGAGTCCATGAGTCGACAATCATGCTACGTGATGAGTAAAGTTTTGTGTAAGGGAAATATGTGTTAAGAAGGGGAATATACCAGTTGCTTTACCGTGCGTTACCTTTTTCTCTCACACAAGTAGGCCTACTTCAGTTCTTTAATTATACAAAAGAGCTTCTAATTATATTACAGACAATCAGTATTTTAGCCTGTTAATGTTTTGGCAGATTCCTTACGTTCATTGACGGCAATACAGCCCTTCGCAATATTTTGGTCTTCAAATAAGTAAAACGTTGCCGTTACCGTTCATGTTTCAAGATTTTCCGGCAGTTCTCGCGATCTCAGCGTAACAGATCTAGCCTCAAAACAAATTCCATTTTTCACATTGCAATATTACTTCTACCAGTAATTTTCCGCCGGCCTACGCTATTTTCCACTACAAGCACAGTGACAGTTTCTTCAACACCGTTTCCTATCGTTGATCTAACTGATTAATCGTGGGCACTTAACTTCACAATTCATTCCAATGCTACGCTCCCCAGCCCAAGCATCCCACGAAATCGCCTTTTGGCGTCTTGTTACTGTGAAAAAGGGAAGGACCAAAAGATCATTTTACATGGTAAATCCATGAAAGCGATAAAAATTTTTTTCTTTTTATCCCGTATCAGTGTCAGTGTTTTCGAATGCTACTTAAAGAAAATGTTCAACTTAATCTTTAGAGGAATATTTATCGGTAACATTGCTTAGAAATAATACAGAAAGTACGGTACAGTCGAAAATTTCAGATTTAAATCTCGGTCTTCTCAAGTTCTACTTTAATTTCTTCTTCCTCGTTGTCTTCGTCTGTTTCTGTGATGACCTGCAGATGGCATGATGACCTCAGTGGCTTGTCGTAACTTGTACTTCTACAAACGTGTTTCCTCTCGGGTAGCTTATTGCAATGCTTTTCTGGAAGATAACACGGCGAATTCGGGATCCTTTTACTTTCCGTCTCAACTGTCAACGGCGCCTCGCTAAACTCGTATGGAGCAGGTCCCATGTAAAATAGGAATGGATTGCCATGTAAATTGTAAGAAGGACATTGTCCAGACTTTTCATGAACTCCGTAGCCGCGTTTGTCATTGTTCCTGATTTGTCTTTCAGCTTTATTTTGTTGTATATGCTTTTTAAAGTAACAGCAATACAGACAGATCCCAGCTATAGCTGTACAAACGAAAAACGCTCCAGCGACAATCGGTACGAAGTGATCAGGAATATCACCCATTGTTTATTTAATAGCGTACAACTTTACTGGGTTTACAACTGTACTCGGGCGAAACTCCAATTATCAAAAGAACTCCGAGATCCACCAAGAAGACCAAACTTGATTTCTCTAGCTCCTAACATCGACGGATTGAGAAGCTTCGATGAATTGTCGAGATGCGTGCCATTTTGTACGTTGCGTCTGTTTACACTCTTGTACAATGCTTTCGCGTCAAGACTTGACTGTGTCGTCAAGCGATGAAAGTCATTCTATTTTATCTTTTAGCTGTGGAAAACGCATTTTAATCGTGCTTTCTGACCAACTTCATTATCTTCTAACCTCCTGAGTGGAACGAAGGGTAGCAAAACTAGTTTCAAATTTGAATTTATTTTCGAACTGCACTTCCCTGCGAATTTTAAAATCCTGTTAAACATGATCGCGTGACAATGGATAGCATAGCGTGATTTCCTTTTTCATGTTCAATTCCAATTCCTCACGCAACATCACTCACGTACACGCACTCAAGCACTTGTTCAACAATTACGTCTGCCCTTCGCAGTGTGTATCATGCAACATGCAGATCGATTTTTGGGATATGTACTCTTAAACTAAAACATTTAAAATTTCCTGCGGGTAAACTGTCAATCCGGATGTTCAATTCAATTTGAAATGAATTATGGTCGCCCATCAGTATGAAACCACTTGCTACTGTATTATAACCACTTGCTACTGTATTAAAATTTATCAACTTTTTCGTAAAAAATGCACCTACAAGATGTAAATACAAAGATGATACTACTGTTCCATTTTGATGTTAGTCGTACAAAACGAGCTCCGGGAAATACAGATATGTTTCTGATCACGTATGTTTTGACAATGGCAACATTTAGATTAAATATCAATCAAGTAAAAAAAAAGAACTGACATGACTACCCGGTGAATACAGTCGGAATGCCTTACCGACTAACAACCAAATTCATTGCAGAAAGCAGTGCGTAGACCCAGTTTTCAGAGCATTATTTAAGAATAACCACTCTAGCTGCCCTGGCTGTTGAATCGATCATTTACACACCACTCCAACTTCCTCTTGCCCCCAAGTAATATGAGGAATAGTGCGTGATGTCGAATCACGTGGGACAAACATACCTTCAGTGTCGGGTGATTATCATGCATTGCCCGGTGGTTATCTGACGGTGGCTACACACAGTACAATGGCAGAAAACACTGCAACTTTAGCTTGTCTTTGTGTTTAACCACCTCCAACCAAACTGGTTGATTGCGGTAGATGAGATTACGATTGGAAAAGACCGTTTCTAGACGCGCTTCTGAACGGCTCTGTGGTAAACCTACCCGAGAAGCACAGAGATGCTACCTGAATTCGCTTCACCTCTTATTGGTGGTTGCATCTTTGTTTTTGCGATGGTCGCAATTTGTCTTTACGTTGGCTTCTGCAGAAAGCGCAAAGGAGGACATATACCTGGCGAAAGTGTGCGGCGGAATCACCGTAATGACCTGTACACTGTGTGCGGTGGAGCCTACTACAGTTACTGTACTACAGACCTTAACCCGTCTTGTATCTCTAAAGATGTGATTGTTCCCGTTGCGCCTCAAAGACATCATCGTGTTCTAATTTCCCAGAAGAATCCAATGAATCAAAGAGCAAGGGAGAGCACAGAAAAAAATCAAATCCAGTTATGTGAGCTGAAAACAATACCCGAAGCTGTAGAATAGCCTTTTATTTCAACTGGGGCTTTCTAAGAACATGTATTCAGATACCGTCAGTTTATTATTGACGAGGACAAAATAAAACTTGGTCGAACTAAAACCTGAAGTGGGAACACAAAGAATTTATAAAATATTTCTTGGCCATCGTCCGTCTCGAGAATATGGAAAGGTATTATTTCTGAACCTCATGATCATTATACAGGCACATGAGCAGCCATCTAATATTTTGTTTTCGCATTCAGTTTTAACGCGGGGCACATCATCTGCTCCAAAGGAGAGATTTGCCATCCCGTTTAGAACTTTGGTGGTTTTTAAATAGGAAACTTGATTCCTGTCACGGTTTTCAGCTCGATAAAAAATGGTAGCGTTACATTGCGGTACCGTAAAAAGACCAGCTGTGCATGTGGATCATTTCGGAAAGGTCACATGCAAGACCTGAAGTACAGTTTCTATATATAAAATACTCTGGAGTGCTTTTACAGCTATCAAGGTTAATCGCTCTGTCAGGTCATTCTGGAGAACTTCTACATGTGTTAGGACTTTTTTTGTCCATTTCCCCGAAAACCTTAGTTCATAGTTACTAGAAGGAATGGTTAGAAAGGCCGGTAAACATCAAAGGAGTAAACAAACAGGCTGAGATTGGAAGGTCTTTGACCCTGTCCATCTTTTGTTTTAGGCTCATTGATAATGCATGAATTACATAATCGAAATGCTTCTATTGATTTAGTGGTATAAGCACACGTACCCACCTTTTGTATTTTGCCAGGTTTTGTGCAGGGTCAACCCCCAAAATAGCGAACAAAAACATACAACAAAGAACTTTTCCAAGTTTCCAAATCATTTCCCTCAGTTAACTATGTATGACTCATGGGTAGGAAATGTGACCAAATGTGCGAAAACTAAAAGTATTATTGCTTTTTGTTACAATAATAACACACCTGTAAATGCTCCTCATTCCTTTTCAAAAACAAAAGCTCTGAAAGAACATTATCTCTTTCTTACCGTAAAATCAACAAGTGATTAATATCCTCGATCCTAGCCTGCGTAGCAGGCCGCAGAAAGGTAGGGAAGTCAAAATGAGCGCGAGTGGGAGAAGGAGTGATCCTCCCGCGCTTCGCGCGCTCGTCTTTCCCTTTTCCCTCAACTTCGGACGCCTGCCACGCAGGCTCCCTCGATCCTCATCACATGAATTAAACCTTTGACTTCGACGTGAATCATCATGCTTACTATGTTTTCCATCCTCAGAAATCCTTGAATGTAGTGTTAGCTAGTTTAGATGGACGAATAGACTTGGCAGTAATGGAAGGAATGGCAGTCTATACGAATGGTGGCACGAAATATCTCTTCGCTAGCTGGGAATTTCGTCGGGGTAACTACTTGTCCTATCACAACAGACTTCGAAAAAAATCCTTTACAACATGAAGTTACGTACTGATTGCATACAGCCACAGTTCACCATTATCCCAGGGATTTTTCCACCGTGTTTAACTTGCATAGGAAGCTTTTCCTCGTTTTCTCTCAGATTCAGTTCACTCAACTGATCAAGCAAACAAGCAGGCGAGCAAGGAAACATCATTCAATCTTTATTTAGAGAGGGTAACACCTAATTATAACAACTAATAAACTTGTGCATGGCCTTCTTAAGTGTACAGTAATTAAAAATATATTAAAAATATAAGTAAAATTTATTCAAAACTTACTGGTCCCACTGGTAAATATAAGTCGAAAATGTATGTAAGATTAGCTAAATACATTATAAATACTAAAAATTAAAACTGTGCAAGTTAAAAAACTGTAAAATGATGAGTGTCTTTAATCAGAGTAGATAAAAATCAAAATAAATCAAGTCCTTTTTAATTAACAATTAGACTATGAGCCCGAGTTTTCTACGAGCAGATAGTAAACGAGGCGCAGCCGAGTTGACTATCGTTCGTAGAAAACGAAGGCGAGTAGTCTAATTGTTTTAGTATAAGTTAGCCTGCGTAGCTGGCGGTATTGTAGGCGCGCGGGAAAGAAAGCTTCGGCGCTGGAGCCGCCAGAAGTGAGCGGCGAAACTGCGAGAAATGTCCACTCCCCATTTCCCTCGGGGCTTCGCCGCTCGCTTGTCGGCTCCGCCGCCAAAACTTTATTTTGCGTGCGCTTACAATACCGCCGGCTACGCAGGCTAGTATAAATTTACCGTAGTCTCATGGCATAAAAAGAAAACAATGTCAAGTAACGCGTAGAAAAGAACTGTTTTATTATGTTACATCAGGTTCAAACGTGATGCGCGATGTGCACTGATGCGTAACTGTTTTCTATCGGCAGATGGAAAACGGTAATATAGCCAATCAAATTCACGAATTCACAATAAACTACGGTAAATTTATATTAATACTACATATACGTGCGCTTTTCTTTACAAAATTGGGAATGGAGTTCCGAGGACTTCCGAAAGTCTTGCTGTAATAATTCGTAGGTATACCAGATATTAGTATAAATTTACCGTAGTCTATTGTGAATCCGTGAATTTGATTGGCTTTATTACCGTTTTCTATTTAACAATTAGACCCGTGGCTCGAAAGGGCTACGGGTTAAATAGCCCATGAGGCGAAGCCGAATGGGCTATTGACCCGTGGCCCTTGAGGGCGAAGGGTCTAATTGTTTTAGTATCACCCAACTGGTGGAACAGAAAAGGCAATAACAAAGTTAGCAAATGCAAGTTGGAGAAATATTTATTTGGGGGAAAAACGAAAGAAAAACCGGCGAATTTCGCCACTCGATGACTATTACTATTAGACCCCCTGTAGCGTAGCCAATCAAAATGCAGGATTTGCATTAGTCCACTAGTTGGGTGATACTAACTGCTGTTAGCGACCGTCCGCAATTTTCAAATTATCTGAGAACTCCCTAAAGTTTAATGGCCAAAATTATTACCAACCTGTTAAACAAACGAGGAAATAGAACATCTGCTGATCCGGAAGACTCGATCTCATCACCTGAAAACAAGGAAACGAGGACAACGAAACAGCTGAGTGAACAAGAAGACGAAATCTGGACGGCGTTAAATTTTGGAGAACGTAGCCGAAAAGCTAGAAGAAATATTAAAGAAACTACAGAAGCTCGATGTTATAGAAGCATCAGTCAAAAACAATGAAATAAAACTTAAAAACCTTGAAGAGCGCACAGACGTTTTGGAGAATGAAAGACGGCGCGGACTTCACAAGCACCCAGGTAGATAAACAGACGACAGAGTTAACTAATGCTAAAGCTGAAATTGCCAAATTAACGAAAACAGTAAATGAGAACGAAGAAGGTAGAAAAGAGATGGAAACAAAACTCCTGTACATGGAGGCTTACGCTAGAAGAGAGAACATTAAGTTTATGAACATTGCTGTCGATTCAACCGAGGAGCGCGAAGATGCCCAAGAAACCTTGAGGTCCTTCCTGGAACGTGACCTGGGCTTCCTAAATGCAAGAACCGTAGAGATACAACGAGTGCACCGCAGTGGAAAAGGAAAATATGGTGGACCTCGACCCATTTTGGCCCGCTTTCTGAGATATAAAGATGTGCAAAAAATATTTTCACTTGGGCACCGATTAAAAGATACGGACTACCAAATGTTCCGTGTATATCCTGCAGAAATTGTCAAGCGACGCAAGGAGCAGATGAAAACCTTCAAAGAAGCCAGAAAAAACGGAATTCCGGGAGCTTTCAGTCAATCTCAACCAGATAAGTTATACATTAGAGGACGATTATGGCCAGTAGGTAGAGAATTAACCGTTTAGTTAAAGCTGATCAAAACTTGTGCCTTTCTGTAAAACCTTTCGCTAGGGGAGCTTTTGTTTATCTCGTTAGCTTTCAATCATAATTTGCGGCTCGTTGCCTCTCAAGATGCATCAAGTTTACCCAGTATGAAAACCTTTTTTTACAGAGTAAGTATAAATGTGTGTCTTTCTTTTTTATTTGTTTGTTTTATGTTATGTGTTTAACAAATGTCCTTTCTGCCCTTAGTTGCACTACATACAAATTCTATATTCCTGTAGCTGAAAACGGAATAAATTATTGTAACTCTTTTCCCTATGGTGAAAACTGCCAAATTCTTTTCTTTTCAAAACAACAAAAGAACTGGATTTTCAAATTGGATCAATAAATGCAAGGGTTCTAGGTGACAGGATTGAGCGTCGAGAATTTTTCAATTGGCTTCGGAAAAGAACAATTGGCCGTATATTTTATTCAAGAAGCGCATTGTACGGAAAACAATATGCATGACTGGCGCGTTGAATGGGGGCACCAAGCCCTTTTTAGATGCTGTACCAGCAGAAAAACAGCTGTTATGATTTTGTTTAACAACAACATCACCTTCCAAATGTCGAGAACTTATTGCGATCCCGAGGGACGCTTTATAATTTGTGACATGACAACAAATGGGAAACAATTAACTTTGGTAAATCTATACGCTCCAAATAACGACGATCCAAATTTCTTTACCTCTGTGTTTGAGCATTTAGCGGATTTCCAGTGCGACGAGGTTATAGTAGGAGGAGATTACAACTTAGTGCTCGATGTTGAGAAGGATAAAAAAGGTGGCCTTGCAAAAACACACAAAAAATCACTGGAAGTCTTAAATAAGTTTTCTGAGGACTTAAATTTGGTTGATGTTTGGAGAGTTCAAAATTCTGAATCACAACGCTTTACATTGGAGGCAAAGGAATACGGAGATACATTGCAGACTTGACTTCTTTCTCGTAAACAAAAGTATACTCTGTGGCGCCATCAACACAGACATTGTCCCTGGGTACAAAACGGATCATTCAATGATCACCTTGCAAATGTCTCTACATAAGAACCCAAGGGGACGAGGGTTCTGGAAACTGAACACCTCTTTTTTAAAGGACGAAGAATATCTCAATCAAATAAGAGAGATAATAGCTCAAACTAAGAATGAATACGCACAAGATGACACCGTTACCCCTGGTTTATTATGGGAAATGATTAAAATGAAGACTACAGAAGCATCGATCAATTATGGTAAAACAAAAAAAGAAATCTTGAGCAAAAACAAGATAAAATTGAAAAATCAATCAAAATCCTCGAGGAACGAATTGCAATACACACGTGAAGCTATGGCCAGAATTAGAAAAGAAAAGATTTGAACTGGAAGCTATAATTGAATACCAAACAAAGGGTGCGTTTTTAAGATCCAAGTCTCAATGGTACAACGAGGGCGAGAAAAACTCTAAATATTTTCTCAACCTTGAGAAGAGGCACTGTAGACAAAATACAATTACTCAATTGAATATTAATGACATGGACGTTTTTCAATCAGACAAAGAAATCTTACATGAGTGCGAAGATTTTTATAAAAATCTCTATAGCTCAAAAACGGAAGTAAACAATTCCTCGAAGGATTTCTTTCCACAAGCAAGACAAAAGTTAAGCAATGAAAACCTATATTTCTGCGAAGGGCCTTTAAAGTTCCAAGGAATGTTTAGAGGCATTAAAAAGCATGGCCTCAGAAAAGTCACCGGGTACAGATGGCCTACCGAGCGAATTTTACAAAGTCTTCTGGGAGAAAGTCTTACAAGTGCATTAAATTTCTCCTTTGAAATAGGACAATTACCCATATGACATAGGCGTGGAATTATAAAACTAATACCAAAAAAAATGCCGACCCCAACTTAATTAAAAATTGGCGCCCATTAACACTATTAAATTGTGATTATGAGATTGCATCGAAGGCCATTGCAAACCGAATAAAAACAGTTTTACCCGAGCTGATATCAGACGATCAGTCAGGATTTATAAAGAATGGATGTATTAGCGATAACATACGTATGCTAGATAGCGTCATCCAGTATACAGCAAACAAAAAAATCCCCGGGCTACTTCTTTTTCTCGATTTTGAAAAAGCCTTCGATACTCTGGAGTGGTCTTTTATCGATAAATCCCTTCAACATTTTGGCTTTAGCCCCTCGCTGTCAAAGTGGGTCAGACTTTTTTATTGTAAAACTGAAAGCTGCATCTTAAACAATGGATGGACGAGCAATTTCTTTGAACTAAGTCGAGGAGTAAGACAAGGCTGCCCGATGTCACCTTATCTCTTTATACTATCTGTAGAAATACTTGCTGAAGCCATACGTAACAAAAGAGAAATTACGGTTATTAAATAAAATACAGGACACTGAATTTAAATTAAGTCAATGCGCAGATGATACGACCCTCATCTTACACGGTTCCGAGGAATCTTTTAAAGCATCGATGACTCTGATAGAAGCTTTTGGTAAAATGACTGGGCTTAAGCTGAATGATAGAAAAACTGAAGTTCTATGGATAGGCTCCAAAACAAACTGGCAGCAAAAATTTTGCTTAGGAAAACATTTCAATGGCAAAACGAAAAAGGTAAGGCACTGGGTGTTTAGTTCTCTACGGATCAAGATATGGCGATCTCTTTAAACTATACTGAAAAACTAACGAAAATTAAATCTATCCTAGGATGTTGGAAATTCCGGAGACTAAGTTTAGTAGGGAAGATAGTAGTTTTGAAAAGTCTAGTAGCACCTCAACTTGTATATGTATTTTCGCCTTTGCAAACAAATCATGAAGTAATCAAAGAGATCAACAAACTTTTTTTCAATTTTTTATGGAACGATAAAGGTGATAAAATTAAACGCGCGGTTATGATAAACGACTACCCAAACGGAGGACTTAAAATGATCGATGTGGTATCTTTCAACAAATCACTAAAAGCCTCGTGGATCAAAAAATATATGGATTCAGAAAACAGTAGCAAATGGAAAACAATTTTTAATTTAGAGCTTGGAAAATATGGAGGCAACGCCTTTTTAAAGGAAATCTTAACAAAAAAGATATTGATAAACTAAGTATAGACGATCCATTTGTCAAAGAAATCATAGAAATATGGTCAGATACTTTCTTTGAAGGAAAAATGGTTTCAAAAGACCATCTCCTGTCTCTACCTCTCTGGCAAACTTCATTAATTAGAATAAACAATACACCGGTACTTTACACAGATTGGCTTTCGAAGGGTATCACACAAGTAAAACAATTAATGGATGATTATCATAACTTTATGTCCCTAGAGAGTTTTCAAAATAAGTATGAACTTCACGTTAAACCACTATCTTTGTTTGGAATTATCTCAGCAGTGAAACTTTTGCAAAGACAAATCCC
>CM042747.1:5398294-5415948 GCA_022496165.2 Catalaphyllia jardinei
GGAGTTTTAACCTACTTCTTCTACTGCAAGCCCTGCAAGCGGAAAGGAGAAGATGAAGACGTAAACAAGGAACAGCGTCAACAGCTACATGACCCCGCCGACTGGAATTTTGTTGAGAAAAAGAAAACAAACAGTGCGGTGAATGACTATTTCGTCGTTGTACACCTGTGACATTTGTGTACACAGACACTTCATAGATGTGGAAGATTTACAATCATTGCTGATCTTTGGCAATCATTGTTGTACGAGGAGGAGGCATAAATGATGTTTTAAACACATACGCCAATTCAAGCAATTGAATTACCACACAATGGGTCGATGGCGCTCACCTCGAGAAAACGATCTCAAAGGTTCACCGAAAAGGAAGTGTTGGTGATGCTAAGAGTTCTTGTGAACGCAATGGCGCTATGTTCTCAGCGAAACTTAGCGAAAGAATCACGTTTAGCGTTGAGATCGATGATCATATCATTTGACTCCATATGATCATAAACGATATCATTACATCAATGATAATAATAATGTTTGGTTTCGATACTTGATTTTAATTGTTCGTACTTCCATAAAGAGCATTGTAAAAGTAGCTACAAATCTAGACAGTATATTTTGCAGAACGTTAAATAGAAGACTAAAACTCAGGCTAGTAGTTGTTACACTCTACCTTGGGGTACGAACAGCCTCCCCCTTTCGGAGAGGGATACTCCCTATAGCGGTGGAGGCTCCATAGGAAAGGGGTACCTTTTTTCTTCAGGAAAGGCCTTCTTTGTTTTGGTTAACATCTCTTCTGGTAATGCTTGATGTTCTGATTGATTTTATCCCAAGGGTTTAGACAAGAGATGCAGTGTTCTTAAGTAGGTACAGCTCAATATATATAAGGTAGATGAAAGGGGTGCCTTTTAATTTCTGCTAAAGTAGTGGAAAGGGGTGGATCTCGGAGCCCCCCACGGAAATAGCCCTGAATATTTAATTCAAATTTTTGCACTATGCAGTTCCTCTATATTCCTCTGCACTCACAATATGAAACCGTTCAAGAGATCAGAGTAAACGTTGTTGCAGAAACATTTCGTTTCCCGAAAATTGTATCCAGACTATGTCGCACAAAACGAAGTTGCAACATTAATGACCAATCATTTCCTGTTTGCCTGTTGTCTGCATTCGCAAGTGATCAAGTCATAAGGCTGCACTAAGAAGGAAAAATATCAGTAAGACCATTTTGGAGAATATGTAGAATGACACTGGGTCCGTTCCCAGTCGATGGATAAGAACTAAGTTCCTTCCTGTTTTTTCCTGTTTCGCTCGTTTCGCTTGCGTTACGCAATCATCCCAGTACTGCCCTGAAAAGGCCTGGCACTAGTCTCTTGCCTCCTCATCAAAATGGCGGCCAAACTTGGAAGACTTGCTATAAACAACACTGCGTTTTTGTTGTGTGATTTACAGGAGAAGTTTCGACCGTCTATTAGATACTTTCCTGAGATCATCAAAGTTGCACAAAGAATGGTAAGTTACTCTGAGGAAACAATAAATAATATCAAATAATTTAATAATAACAAATAAACCTTATGCAAGCAGCTGGTGGAAACTCCGCCTGAATTGCGAAACTTCTTTTTAGTTTGCATGAGCTGCAGCGTCGATGACTCGGCCTCTTCACTGGCCTTTTCATAAGTGCTATGCAACCAGATTAATTGAGTTAGCTCTATAATTCCCAAGATAGAACACCACTCGCACTGATCGGTGTATTTCGTATTACAAGCAATTCGTTTTCATCCACCGACACTCTCCCCCCCGCTATGTATCTGTACTGTATCAGCGAGGTAAGTCGAAATTTACGGCTATATAAAAAAAAAGATAACTGAAAGTGCCGATATACGTAACCTCTTAGAAATAAGTCGATATTGGTCCCCTTGTCAAGAAAAGCCAGTTTTTCTGCTAAAAAATCCCTAAAAAATGTTCAAAAGATGAAACGATGTTGTTCAGCCACATGACTTTTCATTTCTGTATTGGGGGGGGGGGGGGATGGGGGGCGGGGTGAGGTTATTGGTATCTTGGAGGCAGATGTAAATGGCCTGTTTTCTTGATTACTGCTGGGTACAAGATAGCATGTCACTTGACTTCTTGTTAGCATCAAAAAAATTATTTCAAAGTTTTGCAAGTCCTTTTAATTTTTATTATTCAAAAAAATTACAATTTCCTCGATTGTGATTGGTTTAAAAAAACTCCTATTTTCACTAATTCATTGCCAATTTGTTATCAGACAGTTTGTTATCGGACAGTTCAATAAGCCAATCACATTCAAAGTTGTAGTTTAAATCAACCAATCACATTCAAAGATGTCAAGTTATGTGAATGTGCTTGTGCGTGTGCTTGCTTCTGTGTTTTTGGTGCCTAATTGCCGGTAGGAGGCGCAGTGGCCTTAGAATGTTTATGTCTCCTTTGTCAGTGTTTTAATGCAAATTTTGTCTTTTTTCATAACTTGGCTATTTTTCTTTTCTCGGAAATTGTAATTGTTATGATTAATTAAATTAGTAAAAAGACTTTGTGTTGTCCAATTCGGTCTGTAATCATACTCGGGATAAGGAAATTGAACTTCTGCTGTGCGGTCATCTGATTTTGTTATCACTCTAATGACAACAGGCTGAACTGGACTCCACTCAGTCCTAATACCATTACATATCACTCAGTATTTTGTATTTTTGATGAAGAGTTATATGGCTTTGGGTTTATTTTCAGACTGCAGCAGCCAATATCTTGAAAATACCAGTCATTGCAACTGAACAGGTAAAGTAACTGAATTTTAAATTTACATGGAGTGACTGTAATATAAGCAAGTTCTGGGTTATTACCGGTACTTTCCCCAAAAGAACAGGATTTCAGGTTGCATGTGGGAAAAAATTCAAATGTCTTAAGTTAGTACATTAATTATTATAGAATTTTTCATTTTTTGCCAAATGTAGGAAAAGGGAAGATGAAGTGATCTATCAGTATAAAAATAGGCATCACCAAATGCCTAGGATAGTTAAATCCACATAACTGTGGCAGAGGTCACTAGAACAGCACATCTAGTCGTTCAATATTTAACAATTAGACTATGAGCCCGAGTTTTCTACGAGCAGATAGTCAATGAGTTGACTATCGCTCATAGAAAATGAGGGCGAGTAGTCTAATTGTTTTAGTATAAATTTACCGTAGTCTCATTGCATAAAAAGAAAAAAATGTCAAGTAATGCGTACAAAAGAACTGTTTTATTACGTTAGATCAGGTTCAAATGTGATGCGCGATGTGCGCTGATGCGTAACTGATGACTATCAGCAGATAGTCATCAGTAATGTAGCCAATCAAATTCACGGATTCACAATAGACTAAGGTAAATTTATACTAATATTGCGTAGCATACATGCTCAATACATTAATGGTTTGTATGTGACTGAAGTTCATGTGCTATGCAGTAAAGATGCACACAAACAATTTTACATTTTACTCTCACAACTTAATCATGAATCTCTTTACTCAAGAATATTTATAATCATATGTATGGGTGTTAACAAATAAAAATCCAGTAGAATGCTGCCTAAGTAATCTGCCATAGCATGATAGACAAGTATTCCATTTGGGGGGGAGGGGGGGGGGGGGAGGGGGGAAGAGGCAATTCTCTGTGTTATGTCATGCTCTGCACATAGCAAAATGGACTTCATTGCTGGATGAACCTCTCTGCTCCCTATCCTCGAACCTTTAGTATGTTAAAACTTGTGTTCAAAATTAATGTTTAATATACCATATAGCTTGTCTTTGATTATTTCATTTTCTTTTTAAAATTAGTATCCAAAAGGTCTTGGCAACACCGTTGAGGAAATTGACACAAGCTTTTTCAAAGAACGAATATATCCCAAGACAAAGTTTTCCATGGTTATTCCTGAGGTAGAAGAACAACTGAAGCAGCTAAAAGTTGAAAATGTGGTTTTGATGGGAATTGAGGTATCTGAAAAACATTCAATTAATCTGAAAAGATCACTCTTGAGATAAATCAATGTTGTGATTGGAATAATCTGTTATTTTCCTCTGTTTTATATTCATTATGATCATATTTTTGATCAACAAAGAAACAAAGAAAATACCAAATTGTACCTTGGTTGAAGCTGAACCACAACATCAACAGTTTGACCATTCATATTCTTGACCATATCTGACCTGAAAAGCCCCATTCAAATAATTATAATAATTGTATTTTTTGTCTGCTGTCTCCAGAGATAAGTCATTGGTTAGACCAGCTTTACAAGTACACTTCAAATAGTAGACTTTCTGATTTCTTGGAATAAAAAAAGTGTTGATTAAAACTTAAGAAATTTAACATTGTTGACCTATGAGTGTTATTTAGATGTAAGTTGTTTTCTCCAAGATTGTTGGTTTCGTTGTTCACAGTCATGGTTGAAAATATTTTTTTTTAGTTAAATTACACATTTATTTACTTTCCACAACCTCTGTGGTCGGCTAGTAGCTTGTAAGCTCTCACTTGAATGGCGAAATACTCTTTGAGAGGACAGTAGAACAAACAACAGAAGCAATACCTGTAGCCCCTAGAATGGTACAACTGCCAACAATAAAAAAGGAATTACAAGCTTCTGAAGCTGCAGCCTATACTTCTGATACTCTAAAACCCCCAAAGTTAAAGTAAGAGTGTTCATTTTTCAGACCCAAGTATGTGTGCTACAAACAACCATGGATCTTCTGGAAAGGAATTATACTGTTCATGTGTTGGCTGATGGTGTCTCATCTCGCACTATGGTTGAGAGAATGTTTGCACTTGAGGTAATACATCTGTCAGAGTATAGTCTTGTTCTCAGCTATTTTTTGGATTGTCTTTTACTCATTTTTCCTTTAAAGGGGTCACACAGTCAGCTGTGGGACTTTGTTGACCTGGACACTTTCAAAAGAGTTCATCTCAATCTGAAATCAAACTGAAGATTCTTGCACTCGTCAAGTACATTTAGATATCTGCTTCAATCTTCACAGTGTTTTTGCTTGATTTTCAATCATTTACTGAAAGCTGTTTTTGAGTGTGCTTTTCCTCATCCTATGACATTACTGTAAATGATCTAATAAATGCCTTGGGCCTTTATGTTTGTTCTATAATGGGGGGTGTTAAATAGATATGAGGTGTTTATTAAAGAGGGGCATTCATTTCAAGTTAACCGTAACAGCTACTGAAAAAATCCAAATAAAAGGTCTATATCAGCATGGCAAAAATAGTAACTTTCTTAGAAACATGGCATTTGAGTAGGGCATCTATTTCAAACTCTACACCACACTAAGGGCATTTAGTGGTTAGGGGGTGTTATTAATAAGAGAGGGGCGTTTGTTAGATCATGTAGAGTATTTTATGATATTTGGTTAATTACAAACAGCAAGGATCATGTCTCTGTGATTTGCAAATTAGCTATGAAATGTTATCTAATTAATGCACATGTGAGCCAGCTGGGTGGTTTCCTTTTATGGCTGTTTAAATTTTAACTACACTAATTAAATTCCTGTTGCTTTGTGGGTAGTAACTTTCTCTCCCTCAGGGCTTCATTGTGTAAATGATGATTGAACACTAATCCTGGCAGGATTAAATTTTCTTTAATTGGTGTTTATCAACCCCAGCTCCAATGATCTGTATTCTTAAACAGAAAACATCCTCCCTGGAAAGTCACTAAAACAAAAATAACACCTTGCACCAATAAATACTGTGGATGACCATAATGGTGTTTTTTTTTTTACAGTAACATACTAACTGTAACAACAGCTTGATCACCAGGTCTGATTGGTGGAAAGTGACAGAAAAAGTTCATGGTTTAAACTGCAGTCAAGATTGCAATTGTTTTTCTTGCATTTTGATGTCTCTTGGAGGTTGTACATGTACATTCATTCACAGACAATCTCATTTTTGCTTTGTTTCAGCGTATCCGCCAAATTGGTGGTTTTGTTACAACTAGTGAATGCACCCTTTTCATGCTCATGGGTGATTCTAAACATCCCAACTTTAAAGAGGTCCAAGCTTTGGTGAAGACAGCAGCCCCAGATTCTGGATTACTGTCCAAATGCTGATGAAAGATCAAAAACTGGATGCTGCAACACTGGACTCTTACAACAATGTGATTGCAGATGCAGTACTGCATTTAAATGCTTATGTGGCAATATTAAGATGAACTTTTACATAGTTACGTTCTTCCATGTTATGCATGCAACAAACAGTCCACATGTTTAATTTTACAGCCTACAGGATTCTAGTGATGTGATGGAATGGACCTCTCTACTGATGTCTCGCAATATCAACAGTTTTTCTTGCAAACCAAAAAAAACTCCATAGATCAATTTACCATGGAGAATTTGGTAGATGAGTAACTTTATTTGTTTTATAAGAAACTGTTGCAAAATCATGGAAATGTGGCATCCAAAACGTGAAAGTTTTTACAACGAAATGTAATGTGCCCCCTGGTAAACATTTCTTTGTAAAAATTGTCAAGTTTGGGGTTTTATATTTTGGGAGGAGTTTGGAACAGATTCTTTGGAAACTTCACAAAATTATTATTACTGAACTTGGGGGTTTACCTTGGTGTAAAAAACTGTGAAGAATTTCTTTGTTTTGTAGCTATTGTTAGGGTTAGGGTCTATTATGTTGACTTCTTTGTATTTTAAATGTTTTGCATCACTGGTGAGTGTTACAGATTCTTACACTGAGGATGAGCCGAATTTGGCATGATAAATCAAGTGAGTCTTAGTTTTTGTTTGGTTGAGAGATTTGGAAAAGTGTGACATTGGTAAAAAGGTCAATCACTGATTGAACAACTTAAAAATGTAATAATTGTAGGAGTAAAAGAATATTGTTCAATGGTTCTAAACTTGGGTGAGTGAATGAGCGAGGAAGCAAGAGAGCCAACAGGTCAATACATGGGACAGCAAGTAAATGGTTGTTGATTATGCCAGCAGGAGAGCAGGTCAATACATGAGACGGCAAATGAATGGGTGGTGGAAATAACTACACTCTATTCTTGTAAGAACTTTTTTCATAAGAACGTTGAGGCTGAGATTAAACAAAATTTTAGGAATGTATAAGAACATTCCTCATGCTGAGGGCCAATTAGGAATGTTTTTTAGTCCTCTTTAGTCAATCTGTATTAATATTAAATGGCAAGCATAAAATAACGGTGACATTAAAAAATAATGTAAATTAACCCAAATACTTATAGGCATGTTTCATATAAGATTAGTTTTCTTTTTGCACGACACACATCTTGGTTTATAAAAATCAGCAGTTATTTATGACTGTTGAAAAAAAACTTCCACACCGTCAAAGTCATCAATATATCAGGTGATAAAAAATATACTTCGTAAATTTATGAACATCTTAAGAATGTTATCAGCTTCAGATTGCAATAAAATGTAAGAACATTAACCTCAGCTCCAAAATTAGATGTTCTTAAATTATAAAAAAGAGTGTAGTTGGGCTGGTTGGTTTGGTGGGTGATGTATGTTTTACAAGAAAAACTTTTAGGAGACTGCTGCTTGGCAAAATAAATTTTAATGGCCTTTAATGTACAAGTTACAACATAATAATTATGGACCTAACTGTACGTTAATATTTGATTACAAAATAAAACAGCTAACTATTAATAATAGAAGCTACAATTTTTCTTTTGACTAATATTATTTTTAAAGGCATTCCATGCTGCCAAATTTCAACACGAAAATCAGGGTTTTGTATGTATTTTGTCTGAGTGCACAGATGTCTTCTACCACTCGAGAGCAGTACAAGATCTCCACATGAAAACAATTTGATACTGGTGAAATGGGAACTCACAAAGATGCTTATTATAATTATGTGCAAAAACTCGGAGCAAAAACCAGCTGTAAATGTACATGGAAATCTGTATGTTGCAAGACAAGCATGGAATTTCTTTATTGAGCACATAAAAAGGAAGGGTACTGATGCCTAGCTCAAAATACCTTTGAGTTACAGTTCTATGGAATATTTTCACGTCACAGTGAAACTGTGCCACTGTCTGGTAAAAATAATAGCTTGAACTTAACTGAGTGGCTTATCTTGATGAAAGAAAATTTTAGCCCTGAATAAAATATCTCTCTTTTTATTTTCTGTTTTGAGTAAAAGAAAACATTTGTTTTTTCTTATGAAGTACTAAATAACAAGCACTGACTGAGTCGTGGCTATGAATTATGACTAGTGGAAACTACAGACATCATTCCTGTAAAATGTTGCCTATATCAGACATTATTTTGCTTCTTTTTGTTCCGCAATTTTTTATTGCAAGTTGCTCTTGTCACTTTGATTACTTTGTGTTTTTTCCAATAGCAACAGTTGCCAACTTTGAATCAGTCAGAAATCATGAAGAGAGTTGTACAATAAGCTATTCTAAGT
This sequence comes from Catalaphyllia jardinei, assembly GCA_022496165.2. NCBI lineage: Eukaryota > Metazoa > Cnidaria > Anthozoa > Scleractinia > Caryophylliidae > Catalaphyllia > Catalaphyllia jardinei. Next base: position 5,406,699 of record CM042747.1, read on the forward strand.
TGCAAAACACTTAATACATGTAATCAAAGTACCAATATCACAACTACTGGCAACTTAGAAACAACATTTCAAAAATTATCTGTCACTTGTCATCACTGGTAAGAAAAATCCGGTACAATAGGTAATCTGTGCAAACTTAAAATTTGTGCCTGCCAGAGTTGCTTTCTGAAATGATGGCCTCAGCAGACAAGGCTTTGCAACAAGTGTTGTATCCTGGAGGAATACTTGTAACTGCCATATATGACTGAGGGCTGGTTAATAAATAACTTCTCTTTTCACCTGTTAAAAGATTGGCCATCTCAAAAGCATTTTATTTCTCCACGCCACTTAAATAATAATGATCATCATTATCAATGATTATGATGGAAAAGTTCTTTTAGAACAATTTTAATGTGTAAATACCTGTTTACACTCATGGCAGATATTAAATAAGATAAAATTAAATGTTCTCTATATCCATTATTCACCAAACTATGAAGAGTTTACATTATGCGTGGTGAAACAGCAGGTGATATAATTTTTTTAATTCAGTAACATTCATTGTAAGACACAGGTGTTTGATCTCCTCCCAATTTTTTTTGTCCTAACCACAGTTTCTTCAAAGAGGGGTGAACAGGGATATGGAAATCTACTGATCCATGCCTTTCTTTGCCAAATCCGTCAATCCGCCAATATTTTTGAAACCACAGCCACATCCAGAAACAGGAGTGTAAATGTTCAAAGGAAAACTAGTAAATGTGAATGCCATCGTTAATTTTGCAGAAATAGTAAAGGTGGCAACATGCTTGATGACAACAACATGGTACAAATCAAAGAACAATCTCACACCTGAGTTTTAATGAAGATTCGTTTTTCGTTTGAGAAAAGAAGTAATGTGGATAACTCATTAATCTACTGACCAAGGCTGAGGGAAGATCTATGATCCAAATTTCGTTTAGGACCCAAGGTCCAAACATTAGACAGGCACAATCTGGAATCTGGTCAATATTCACAGCTGATCCACGATCCACTGTGTTTTCAAAATCCGCTTATACACTCTATTTACCATAAAGTCCACAATCTGTGCGCTTTTTAAGGCTAAATCCGTCAATCCAAAAAACTATTCACCTCCCTATTTAAACAATCTAGTTATGTTCACATAAACATGGCATGGGTTTGCTTGAGGCCACCTCAGAGCAACTCTGTGCCATGCAGTTGAGTTCCAATCAATGTGAACACAGCAAGGAAACAACCCATGCAAATATCACCTAGGTATGTAATATTGTCAGAATTCAGGATCTCCAATAACTGAGTTATACCAGTCGTACAAGTAATACCCTCGCTTGCTGTTGGACAACAAGGGAGATAAAGAGGGAAGACCCCTGTATTGAGGTTGTATCAACCATGTGTACATTAATTTTGTAATTTTCTTTTTTGCTAACTGAATTTCTTTACCTAAGACGACACAATGGACCAACAGACCATTAATGGCTGCTGATTTTAGATAACAAGAAATAGCAATTTGTAGTTTGGATGAATGCTTCTCATTATCTAGTGAACTTCTTCATCTAAAAATTAATATGGGTCATGGATTTCCTAACTTCCCTAAGTATTTGGTATAAGATATGACTACAGCATACACTTGAAGAATGCTGCAATCCTTCCCGTTTACATATTAAGTTTGTTTATAAACAGTTATTGGATGAGGTTTTTGTGAGATCCAGAATAATCAAGCTAAGGTAGGGATTATCAGCTGAGGCACAATGCTGAGGCTGATAACCCTTACCAAGACCTTGATTACTCTGGATATCACAAAAACCGAATCTGATAATTGTTTTATTATACACTGAATGACAAAAAAAAAATGGAAGTCAACATGTTTTTGCTTCTTCACTGATGGCAAGCAACACAAAGTGTGCGAACTTGACATGATTACCCTTGGAGATCATGCACTGCAGTGATACATGATATGATTACCAGTGACCTTATTATTGTATAACTTGCAGCAAGACCTTGCAGGTGCTGATTTAAAAAATTCATTGTATGCTTCCAGCCAATCAAAAAAGAGATAATAAGCTCAATACATGTACAATATTATAATAGGAAGGAACAGCTAGATGTCTAAATCAAACAGCTGTTTCAAGGTGACCCACTACAGTCTTTCTGACACTTGGTAGAACATGCCACGATTGCTTACTAGATGTCAGTATTAGTTGCTTGTGCAAAAATGATGCAAGTAACCCTAAGAATAAACGAAAACCACTGCAGCACTTGAAAGGTGTTAAATCACATTGGTATAATTAGCTATGGTTTCAAACTCTGTTCAAACGTGAATAACTCTGATAAAAGAGCTCAAATTTTCTCTTGCTTTCTCATATGCGATACGTGGCGTCACATGAGCATGCGCATGCACTTAAATAAATAACATTTTTCGGATTTTTGTTTTGTCACGGAGACCAAATAAATGCTAATTTTCTTGCGTTCCCTTCGGTCAATTTTTGGCTCAGTTGTAATCACATACAATTCTTATAATTAGAAATACCCTATTTTTGTTAAAATCTGTCAGAGCTAATCTAATGAATTTAGAATCATGACAAATTACAGAATATTGGAAAAACTGCTGAACTACCTTGACTTTTTGACAATTCAAATTGTCACGCAATATCATTTCCATGATGTGGCAAAGTATGAAAAAAATTAACTGAAGGAAAGTAAAAACACTGAGGAGTTTCAGCCAAAATGGTTCATATATCTGACTGTCATTAGATGAGATGTTGCCATGGAAACAGCCTTAATCCAAAAAAAAAACTGACAACCAAAAAAAAGCCTTATCTTTAACAGTACCCATACAGGTAAATCTCTACAGGGAAAACTCTAAAGGCTGGTTCACACTTTGACATAAGCATAAACATAAGCCGACATACGCAGACGCAGTACGATGTTGATAATTAGCGCCTTTTGTTGGAAATTTCCCTAATAAAAGATGCTAACTATCTGCATCTTACTGAGTCTGTCTATGTCGGCTTATGCTTATGCTTATGTCAAAGTGTGAACCAGTCCTAAGAGAAAATTTTCCTTTTCTACATTGCACGCTATAGGGGAGGGTGTTGGTAATTACTCTATGGAGCCACCTTAACAGTTAGAGTTGGAAAGTTGATTAGCACAAGTCACAACTTACTTGTTAATGGCTCCCCAGCTACAATTACAGGAAAATGTTAATAACAGTGCTAATCAAAACTATAACAAAATTCTCGAACGTTATTGGCTATCAGCAGCCTGATTTGAGCATTAATTGGACAGTTCACACGTCATTTTGTAATTGCACAGTATGTGCCATTTTGCGCGCGCTGTTGCGGTGCACTTTGTTGAGCAAACTTCAGCATTCATAACAACGTTTTAATATAGTTCAGCACTCAATCGATGCTTTGTTTCTCGAATTTTGTCATAGTTTTGATTAATTGGTAACAGGACATGGTGTCGTCCGCTTTGCGGTCGTCCGATTTTGTTAATCACTTGTATGATTACAGACCGAATTGGACTCCACTCAGTCCTATTACCATTATCAATTATACAATATGCTTCACTAATCTATAATTTTAAATTTAACACACTTTCTACAGAAATAAGTTAATAATTTAATAACCAAGGTTATCGCCATGTAGTATAAAACCATTTCAAGCTTTCAGCTCAAAATGAAAAAAGTAAAAAGATGAATGGTGCATATTTGTAGATTATGACACCTAGCTCAATCAGAATGAAATATACCGGTAATTTTAATGCCAGGTTAGTTTTAATGAACAGTTGATAAAACAAATGTGATAGCCTGAGTTGATACTACATACAGGTGCAGGTACAACAGGAGGCTTCAAGATGTTTCTTTTTTGCCACAGAAAACCGAATTTTACAGCTGTTTGGCAGCTTTTGTTGATGCAAGTTATTTACACAGCTTTGTTTCCTTTACATAGAGATAAGCTACAATAAATAACATCATGCAGATGTTTTGCTTAAAAGTAACATGTACCTGAACATGGGTCAGATTCACTAGGACTTAACCTTCTACCCTCATAAAAAGAACTTGCACAATAGACGTAAGTTTAACATAATTTTGTACAAATCAAAATGGTTGCTGCCTGTTTGTTACAAATTTTTTTGTAAAAATGAGAGCAGCATGGTCTCATAGTGTTCTGATGAAACTGACTGGCGAATACCATGTCTTTCATTTGGATAGATCTGCAAAGAGTTAAAAGAAAACAGTGTCAAATTATACAAGTGAAAAAAATAATAAACAGCCACAACAAAACAAAAAAACAACATTCAATCAAACAAAGATGATGAGAAAGCAAATGCTGTCTGAAATGAAGAGGCAATATTATTTGGCTAAGGCTTGAACATAGTCAAACCAATTTTGAGTCTCGCACACTATATATAAATGCAATTCTCACTATTAATATTGAAATAAATATATGACTATCATAAAGAGAGTTTCTATTTTGAGCATTTACTAACTCTTACCAGCAGCTGATATGGCTTGCAGGCCTTGATCAACTCACTGATGAGAAGACTTGAGTGGTAAAAGTGAACATTCTCATCAATTAAGCCATGGACAAGAAGGAGTCTGTTCTCTCTGTTGAAATGATAGTGCAACATAGTTTAATGGAGGACAGCAGAGGAACATACAAGACATTGCATGAAAAGAAACTGTTTTAAGCTACACAGTAGTAAATAAACATAAATCACCATGATTAGCCATCAACATCACCCACTCATGCTGGCAGCAAAACTGTTCACTTTCTAAGGAACCATTGGGCTGGGTCAGAAAGCTATTAATTGATTGAAAATTAATGTTGACAAAGGAAAATTGACTGCCATAGTGAGTTTGTGAAGCTGACATTTTCCTTTTCCTCCATGCTTGCACTTCTGGTGTTTTAACAAAAATGCTAAGAAACGAAACCTGTCATACACTAGGCGTGAAAATGAAACCCATCACATGTTAGGAAAAGAAGGAGTCTGCTTACAGTCTAGTAGCTTGCCCTGACAACCACCAAAACTATCAGCATCCTTACCAGAAATCACTGGCATTCACTGCTTCTACCCTTAAATGTATGAATTTCCTCAAAAAGTATATTTATTTAGTGATGTTTACTTACTCATCTGGGAATCTGTTTGCATAATTTAACACAGAACTCATTTTGTATCCTAAGGGGTTCTCTGCTGGTGTACTCATGTAGCGCTCTGTATAACCAGTGTCATAAGCTGACCATGTAGTCACAGGAGCACCAACAATGGCAACCTGTGGAATAGAATGACAAGCACATATATATAAAAATTTTGAGTGGCATTTTGAAAGACCATGATGAGATGAACATACAATACATGTAGTAGCAAGAAGGTTAAATGTTAATAAAAATAAGGCTATGTAGAATGAAAAGAATTGAGGGTTTACCACAGGGCATAGATGACAATATTGCAAACAATGACATGTGACACTGATTACCTTAAAGTGCACTTGGAGTTTATGACAGAAGTAAAAACCTATTCTTACCTTAAATATTTCTGGACACTGCACCAAACCAAGCAAGGACAGGTACCCTCCTAAATAAAGAAAATTACATAAACATTAAGTTTGAAAAATTAATTCAAAATTAACCAAGAAATACTAAATTAATTATTTTAAGTAAACTGTTTAAAACAGTGGTTCAAATGTATTGTCATACCATAGGACCAGCCATGGATTGCAATTCTAGACAAGTCAACAAAGCCAGTAGCCTTGGCAACATATTCTAATCCCTCAACTTGGTCTTCAATTTCAACTTGACCCTGAAAAATATGGCATTTTTTAACGATTATGACGACTTATTGATTATTATAAAATTATAATTAATTTCAATTACTAATTACTAACACCTATCAATAGCTACAGAAATCTATACATTGCAATAATGCTGCAGTTTATATAATAGCCCAGGTTATTCTCGCATTTTGATTGGTTCTTGCCTATGATCTATTAGAGGGGAGATGCATGATTGACGTCATCATTACAAAGTTTTTCTCTCTGCCTTTTTAAAATGGCAGACAGTTTTGAGAATTAGGATAATATTTAAAAGATATGGTACAAAAAAGTCTTGCCGAGGCATTGAACAGGTTTGAGAAGCCAGAAAACGAGAGATAAAGCAGTTTCTTTTAGAAAATTATACAGAAATAATTTTCTGGCAGCCTCAGTTGGCAGTCGAGCGAGGCTAAACCACGCACAAACTTGGTCTTGGTAAGCCGAGAACCATTACTATATCTCGAATTTAACAAACCCAATAAACAAAATGTTTCTGAGATTAATTTATTTAAAAAATTCAACTTTCCACAGTGTCAAAACAACTGTTGACATACTGATAGATGTCAGGAATGAAACATCAAAACATCACTTATTAAAATCGGTAAAATAAAATACATAACTTTGCTTTCCAATGCGAATGTTCCTGTCTGTTTCAGGGCACAGCAGCGAGCTAAGTATAGCTAACCACAGCTCACTCACAGTCAACAGTATCGCAGCTGAAATATGTGTTTCTGACACTACATGTGTATATCAAGCTGATTTGAGAATCACCAACCACAGAAGACAAAAATCTCCACTGTCATTAACGCTCCTTTCATTCAAAACTTGAATCAAATGGCCTCTAGGTTGACTGCAACCACAAGTTTTCCGAGGGTATTTTTTCAACTCCTGTAATTTTCAAGGCAATGTCCAAGCTTTTCGGGTCACAGGGCTGCTCCGCTGACCAAAACTGACTTGATTTTTCCAGCATTTTCTTAAGATTTGTAGATTTTGCAGTTCAATTCTGCTTTCGCTGTAAGTTTTCATTCAACGAGGAGCAACCCTCGAGTCAGGTTTGACAGTGGCGTGATTTTTCTCGATCAATTACAATTCTACGCATAGCAACCAAATGAATGAAATTTCTTCAGTTTGTATAGATCATAGATCATGTCAAATGGCTTTTTTTCGTGCAAAGGCGGGGCAAAGGCAGGGCAAAAGGCCGGCTTTCACGTTATGTTGAAATATTTTGAAACAAAATAGGCTTTTCGTTATTATATAAAACAAATAGATTCCATGTTGCCGTGCGTCTGATTCAGTAATAGATCACAGAAGACGTCAAAATGTGGTAAGAACATCAGTGACACACTCGGCTACGCCTTGTGTGCCACTTTTTTGTTCTCACCAAATTTTACGTCATCTGTGATCTATTACTGAACAGACTTACGGCAACATGGAATCTATTTGTTAAATTGAAACTCAGCGATACCTACCAGGCGATTCTTAATGTGACCTTCAAACTGCAGGCCTCTGTGTGCGGAACCTCTGCAGTCCATGACCACCACAACATAACCCAGTTTAGCTATGGTGTGAAGACGAAGAAAGCGGTAACCCTTGTGAGCGTTTGTCACCAGCTGCCAAATGATAAATAAAGCAGGACTGTTACAGAGGGTTCCATCTACATGTAATATGATCTTATTTGTGTGATACTGATACGTTGAAACAAGGAGAATCAATGGGAGATGATTTTGAAGGAGAAAATCAAAGTTCGCCACTAGCAAGTGAGAGTTGTTTGTTTTGAACTTCTTATTTTGTAAAACTGCGTGATCTGGTATTTCTTCAGTATTTAAATGTAAGTGCTGATTAGTTATAAAATACCTGTAAGCGTATAACTTCTGGTCATAATCACTCAATGTACATGTACTGATTACCTGAACATGAGGCCCTCCATATAAGAACAGAACAGTTGGATATTTGACTCCAGGTTCAATGGTGGGAGGTTTGAACATCATTCCATACACTTGATGACCTGGAAAAGGAGAACCGTTTATCAAAATCCATTTTATCTAAACAAGAAACCATCTGAAACTTTTATTAACGTGTACAGTATCTCTCCCACAGAGGTTTGTAAGGCCTAATGATTCAGAAAGTATTCACTTTCCTGGCATAAGGTTGAACCTCTGGTTGACACCGTCTCTCGTCAGCAGCCAGTTTTCCAAAATCCCAAAAGTTTATATAAGTCAAATCATTTGGAAACTTTTGTAAGCACCAACCTCCCATAAGCGACTACCACCACTTTTAGAGCTAAATGTCTGAAATTTTCTTTTGCTCTTAACCTCCTGTAAGCGACCACTTGGCAGATAACAGAGTGGAAATTGTGATATAAAGGTGCTGTAACAATATCCCATTCGTGGGTAGTACATTAGAGGGAAATTCTTCAATGGGAAGTAACAGACTTTTTTTCAAAATTGACTTCTGACATGAATAAACATTTAAAACACGGTTCAAGTTTCTGCAGTTGCAATATGCTAATGAGACAAAGTTTTGACCCAATATAAGTTATATACCAGTCTAAGCTCAATCGTAAGCAACCACTTCCTGTAAGTGACAACCTGGGCTCAACATTTTGGGTAGCTGCTTCTGTGAGGTTTGACTGTACCTATTTTAGCCAGAAGCAAAACTTATGAGAAAATGCTAATTTTCTCAAATCTAGGCAAGTTCAAAACCTCCAATGAACTACTCAGCGAAACATGCAAATATGGTAACTATGAGAAACAATTAAAAAGCATTTATTAACAACTGCCTTGCAAAGTGGAGGTTGGGTGCCTGAGACATCCAGGAGCTTCCACTATTGGCAGCCAACTCCTAGATGGAGACCACTCCCATAGCTGGCAAATCCAGGCAACCCAGCCATAAGCCCCCATGTGAAAGGGGAAAAAACAGGCACTCGTCACACTGATAAAACAGTGGTAATAAAGGGAGGGACAGGAGAGGGGAGACAACCTCCAAGGAGTCCCCACACGCAGGAGAAACGCTAACACTGACTAAAACGCCAACAAAATGCTACAATGCCCTATGGACCAAGAGCACGAGGAATCCTGGGGCATGCGCATATCTAACAAACCACTGACCACACGGGTAAAACTTGTGCTCCTAGTTGTTACCTCCATTAAATTGCATTTAACTGCATTTAATAATTGGACAGTTGGTACTGTCTTGAAACTCACCATGTTTGCTCTCATATGAAAAAAGTTCTGGTGACTGATAATCTGGGATGACTGGAAACAAAATAATATTATGTTAACAGATATACATACATACATACATAATTTATTTGGTAAAGCAGGTTATACAACTACAAAATTGGCAAGACAAAAGTCCTGATGTGAACCTGCACTATCTAACTGATAAGTAAATTAATCATGTAAAAATAAATGATGATAGTTAAGATAAATACATATTAATCAG
>CM042747.1:5416348-5443073 GCA_022496165.2 Catalaphyllia jardinei
ATAAATTCCTGGAGGGAGAAGGATCTCAACAGCCAAAATTGTCAAAGGATTAAATACGAGCCAAAACTGGCATTTTGCTGAGGGGTGTGGTGGGGGATTCATCAAAGAACCCTCAGTCTATAGGACTCAATGCATGTATTTCTGGAATGATTCAATGGTATGAAACACTCATTATTTTCAAGTTAGGACAACCATCAATCTCTGCCAATCATACAAGTTGTGAAATAAAACATATAAACATGCTATAAATCTGTTATCATGTTCAGGTGTAAATAAAAGATGAGAAACTTAGAGAAGATAAATTATTAAACGTAAATTCAACACCAAGTTTATAAATCATTTATAATAACTTTTAATTAAATTATGGTTTGTAAATCTAATTAAATGGTTCTTCCTTTATTGCTTTTATTCATTACTCACAGATGCTGCTCTATGGGTGTGTCTTTGGTTCCCATGAAGTAAATGAGTTTGCGATTTTCATCCACCCAGATCTAGAGTAAATTGAATTTTAAAACATAAATATTGCAGTAAACCTACATTAATTTGCTTTGAATGAGTTCATTATCGTGCAGACTTACAAAGATAAATGTACCATTCAGTGTAGAGATATTTGCATGTCTACATGTGTAAAATGATTTTTCTGCTATCCTTATATCTCTTCTCATTTTTATGTTAAATATTAAAAGATATTAGAAGATTTTCACTCTCTTGAAATCTAAATCTGTTCTTATTATCCTATGTTTGCACAAACTACTCATGTTGATTCACTCTGATGAAGGGCTAATTCTTGAAATGTCAGCTTTGAAAGCTTTTTATGGTGGCCAATTCACATTATCAACCCAGTTGTTAAAACCAAATTATCTCATCATCTTGAAAGACTTGTCATGTGTGTGAGCAGGAAGAAGAGCCTTAATATGATTATGGAGACTTATAAGTTAACTGCACCCTTGTATTCTCAGTATCTTGAGAAAGCTTTTAAATAAATACCATTTCCAGGTACCAACCTCTTTACCATCCACTTCCCAATCTCCATCAGTTAACTGTCGTTGTGTCACAAGTGGGTAATGAATGCAGCATTCAGCAATAAAGCTCCCTGCTCTAGCTCGGGTGAGTGTATGATTGCTGTTAGCAGTTGCCAAGTAAAGATGTCGGTATCCAGATATTTCACTGGACCAGATAAACTGCAGTATTGAGTCACTCATGCGTAGAAAGTGAGTTAAATCAGCTACCTGAAAGAAAGTTCTTATTAATCAATTCATGAGCTGGGAAGGCATAGTAAAAGGGAAAATGCTCCAAACCAGTCTGAACCGGGTTTGAATTCTGGATTCAGCATCTTAAGTGGGTCGCCTTTGCTGTTGGTTCTTGAACCTTCACTCCAAGGTTCTTTTTGCAGGTTCTCCAGGTTTCCTCCTTTCATAAAAGTCACTAATTTTTGACCTACTGCCATTTATAGTAATGAACAATTTTTTTTAATAAATAAATATTAAATATTATTAAATAAATAAATAAATAAATTACTAAAAATAATTTCCCTAAATATATTGTTTCCTAATACTTGTTAAAAACAGCATTAAACAGAGCTAGACATGACATCTGAAACAACTGCTAAGGCAAAATGCTTATAATTAGTATTTACAACATACTCACATTTATCCATATATCATTAGATTCTTCAGCTAACACCTCAATCATTGGACTGCCTTCTGTGATTGTCAATAGTTGATTGGCAGGAAGATTTATAGGAACAAAGAATGCCACAGGAATTTGAACCATAGCAAGATGCTGCTGATTTCTATCCAGGATTTCAGCATATACACTGAGAAAAAAAATTACAAGCTATAATATTTCTCTGGAAGCCTTTCAACCCAAGCTAATATGGTAAAAAATATTCTTACATGTACTGCATATAGCTGGAGATCAGTTGAATTTACTGTACCATGAGGTTAAAACATCTCTCTTTGTAAATGAGTTTGCTTTTCTGTATATGAAGACAAAGTCTGATTAAAATAAATCTGTGAAGAAAAATATTTCCTTCCTTTTATCAAGAATTAATAAGTTTTTAAATCATTCTATGACTTAAGTCCATTATTTTAAGAACAACAGTCTCACCTTTCACCATCTGGTAGCCAGCCACACCTTACAAGATATTCCATAAATGGAAATGCTTCTGAGAGGGGCACTCTCATTTGATACTCAGTCACATGATCACAGATCTACACAATCAAATAAAATGTAATACATTACATACTACATATTAAACAAATTATGAATTAAAACTTGGGCTTGATTACAAACAGCTGGACCTACAGTTTGTGCATTAAACATGGTCTTAAAGGCCAAATATTGTATGGTAGGCAACACCATGCACAAACAAGTCCCTAAACACTGACTTGTGAGCTTAATTTCTATTTTTTTTTACACCACGCTTATAAAGGTTAATAAGTGCAGCCATGCTTAGTGTGCTGAATAAGCAGTCTGGGGTCCAGCCTGCACTAGGTTTGCGGTTTTGTGTTGTTTACTCTTGCTGCACCTCACTCACCCCTTTGCAGAAGCCCAACTGAACAGAGATGTACATTATAGTTGATCAGGATGTTGACTAAATTCACCGTGTCCAAGAGATCTTACTTCAGTACTTGCTCAAATATTACTGTCTAAAGAGTAAAGACTTGGGAAACTTTGAAGAGTCAATGGTCCAAAAAGCTGGCTGGGCTTTGTATGGGCTTGATATGATGTTATTATACTAACTAACTTTTTAAAATAGATTAACAAACTTATTTCTTGTAAAGTACCATTGAACCTTTGGCAACCTTTCTCTGATATGCTCAATGTAGACCAGACACCCACTGCAGTCACCTGTTGTGACCACAAGAACTTACCTTGCCACTTGTATCAATACTGAACTCCACAATTTTAAGCTTGGATTTGGCATTAGCAGAACCTATACCAGTAATTAAAATAATTATTAATAAAAATAGTTTGTCAGTGTTAGTTAATAAATTGATCAATAAATTAGGATTTAATTTATTCTGATTGGCAGCAGGAAGCTGGTGATTAGAGCAAAGGACATTGGAGGGACTGGTTATGGCCAGGGTCATTCTGTTATATAAACATACATGTATTATTGGGCAAGACACAAGGGATGTACTTAGAACTATAATCTATACTCTGTTTAATAATTTTTGATCCATTAGTCTTATCTTTCACTGGATTCAAAATTATACTATTTTGTTTCTGTATCCAAGTTTGTTTCGTCAATGATAAGGGTGAAGATTATTTGTCTCTGGATTTACAATAATCAGAGTTCCCCACAGTTTTGATAGCTACTTGTAAGAGTCTTCGGGACTCCAGTTCCAAAGAGCTGGGGGTTCTTTACACTTTTCAGGTGTCTGCAACTTTCTTCCTGCATTGCATCCCAAAGATGCACTTTGCCACAACGCTGTGTGTCCTTTTAATTTTTTGGAGCATATGAGATGCACATCTGTGTGTTAATGGGAGCTCTCACAATAATCTTGTCTATAAATTGGTCAGTTTAAATTTATATGCTTCACAGTAAGTTGTTTGTTCCTTTGCAGTCAATGCAATTAAAGGTTGGTACACATTAGGGGACATGTTCTGGGAGTGTGCAAGTTGGTGTACATAAAGTGGATCCATATTATTTCATTTCTTTGTAGTAGCAAAAGGAAAAGAAGAAAGAATGGGTTATACCTGCTTTGGGATAACGGTAGCTATCTACATGACTGTTACGAGCCATACTGTTTGGACCAGAGACAATATGGAGTATTTCTACAGAGCTCTCATCCACCTGTTAAAAAATATAAGAAAACTTAATTGAAAAAGTCTTCATTAAATGACTTTCCTTATGCAAGTTTATGTACACCAAATTTCCATCAATGATAAACAGTTCCAAATATTATATTTTAGTTACATACAGAAATGAACTTCTGAAAATAATGAAATCTCCACAGCCGAATCAAAGTAAAGTTAATGATGTAATAGGCCAAACTGAAGCAAAACACACCTTAAAAGATAGAAATATCAGCTCCCTTACAAACTTCTAATAATATCTTACCTCTTCAAACAAAATTTTGTAGGTTCTGGTCAGACCTATAAATTAAAAGTAAAATAAGATCTCCCGAGTCAGTTTATTTAACTGTATAGAGGAATCATTTTGTGGCAGCATACATGACACAGGTATTGCCCTTGGCTAACATGGCAACCTAAGTTAAATGTTTAAAGGGGGTAAGTTTCTAAAGAAACTGTGGTGCTGCGTCGGTGGGAGTATTACAAGATAATTTGGTTTTATCAACTGAGTTGATAATGTGAATTAGCCACCGTAAAGAGATTCAGAAGCTGACGTTTCGAGCGCTAGCCCTTCGTCGGAGCGAATCGAGGAATTGTGGGTTGTGTGTGGTTTATATACAGAAGTATGGAGCTACGCTATTGGTTGGTGCCTGGCAACGTGAAAAACAGAATAAATTAGTTAAATGAAAAACATTCGTTGATACCGTGAGGATTAAGAGTGCCGATTTGAAAAATGAATTTTTGTTCTAGAGTTTTGTGGCTTTCTGTGCTTCCTTGATGTAGGGAGAGGCCGCAGACTGACATATGTTGCGTAGAATGATTCGGCAGATTTAAGTGTCTAGCGACCGGTTTAGATGCGTTTTTGTCGTCTTTCTCTACGTCACGAAGATGTTCTCGAAATCGGTCGCCTAGTCATCTACCTGTTTCGTCGATATAACTTTTTGCAAAGGGAGCAAGTCATACAGTAGATGACATTGGCTGAGGTACAGGTAAAATGATCAGTGATCTTAATAGATCGCTTGGGTCCCGACAATTTTTCAACGTTGCAAATGAAAGGACATGTTTTGCATCGTGCGCGTGCACATTTAAAAGTACCGGGTTGTTCACTCGTTTGAAAAGCACTTCTGACTAAAAAGTTACCTAAGTTTTTGTCGCGTTTGAATGAAATTAATGGCGGTTGCGAAAAGATTCTGCCAGTATCGGGATCATTTTGAAGTAATTTAAAGTTTTTTAGAATGATGGATTTAACTGCGTGGTTGTGAGGGTGAAATGTGAGAGTGAATGGAATTCTATTGTTATTCCCCTTCTGAGACGTTTGTAGTGCTGACTGCCGGTCAATTTGTTGGGCGCGATGATGGCCTGTTTCAACAACAGAGGCAGGATAGCCACGTTTGTCGAAAAACTCGCACATTTCTTCTGATTTTAAGGAAAATTAGACTCTGATTTTTCCTTAAAATCAGGAGAAATGTGCTTCCAGGCCTTCATGATCAATCAATCTTGGAAATGATCACATGACCCAAAAATAATTGACTGCATCAAAATATTGAGGCCAAGAACTAGGCAAGGTTAATACCAGCTGAGATGTCATACAAAGTCCAAAGGTAAGCATGGGGCTCCATGCTCATGCAGATTATGCCTTGTGCTTATTGTACATAATTTTATTACTCTGTACACTGTCTGTCAGTCAGTCAGCCAGCCAGCCAACTAGTCAGTCAGTCACTCAGTTAGTCAGCCAGCCAACCAGTCAGTCAGTCAGTCAGTCAGTCAGTCAGTCAGTCAGTTATTCCATCCATCCATCCATCCATCTGTATGTCCTTCGGTAGGTCAGTCAGCCAGTTAGTCAGTCAGTCAGTCAGTCAGTCTGCCTGTCCGTCCGTCCATCAGTCAGATAATCAGACTGACCAACTTGTGTATGGAAACTGTTAAAACACGATTCTTCTGTTACATACTTTCATCAGTGCTGAATTTTGGTTGCCACCAGTAACCAGTGTATCTTTCAAATTCTTCCTGTACAATAAATGATGCCACACCAGCAGAAATGGGCTCCTCCATTGGACTTGGCGTGCCTTGATTAGTATAAGTTAATCTTCTTTCTTCCTCTGTGACAATATTATTAATCCAAATGTCATTACGATGAATAAAAGCTACTAAGTTGGGATCACAAGGGCATAATTTAGCATCCATCTTTGTCTCTGAGGTCTGTGACTTCAACTCCTCTGGAATTATTGGTTGCCTATTTTCATCCTAGAGGAATATAAAGAACAGTATTGATTATGCTAATCATTAGAAACAATCGCTAGGGTTCAATTTTAATTACTATGATCATAATTTTATTTTCCTAAACCAACATATCACTGCCAAGGGGTCTCCCTTTGTCAAGTAAAATTGTCTGGCATTAGACAGAGTAAAATTTATTAAGTCGCGCTTGGCAGCGAAAAGGTTAAAGGCAGAGTTCAAGATTGAATTTGTGATAAGCTCAAATAGGTTTAACATTGTTTTAATTCAAACATTTCACTGGTGTTTGGGTCAGAGGTCAAACCACTTGCCAGTGACTTGTGAATCTATTAAACTATTTTTCCTAAACTTTGCAACCTCTGAAATCAATCCCCTGGATGTATTAAATAAATCTGGAGAAACTGGCAATTTTTATGCTTTAAAAGAAGGCACACCCAAGAGATATGGACAATTTAAGTATCAAATGTCTCTTTGATAATATTGATTTGTAAAAAAAACAATATTGGTATTTAACAGTAAAACAAATGAGACAAATTTGAAATGATACTAAATTACAGACCAAAAAAATAAACAAGGAAAGTTTAACCATAATATTTACACAGATTGTAGGCGTTTTAAAATCCTCACTGAGGTGGAGTGTAAATATCAATCCAATAAACCCCTCAGTGCTAGTTTAGGAAAATTTCACAGTTTGAAAAAAGTCACAGTTTGATCTCTTTCTGGCCTCAATAATAATTAGTCTCAATTTTCTGAAGAAACTAGTACATGTCATTATATAGCAGTAGAATTGAATAAAGAAGTAATTTAGTAAACTATAAACTTAAGCAAACAAAATATTTATTAAAAGAACAAAGTGTCCTAGGGCTTAATTCAATTTACGCCTTACCGATCAAACTCACGAAATATTTTTCTCCTGCCATTTACAAGTTAAAGTTATTAACACATGGTAATTACTTTCACAATGATCACGCACTTTTTAAGTCATTCAAAATTTCTGAACTGTCCCTTTCTGTTAAACAAAATGTAATTAAACTTATGCAATATTAAGGCTTAACAACTTTATTAGTTTTACCTCTTCATCAACTCGCCAATCTGTGCAAGTGTACAAACTACTGGAAGCGGAAAACATAAAGCGCCGACAAGTCTCATCAAAGTCATAAGCGGTGATTCCAAAAGCCCCAAGACGTTTCCTCTCTCGTAACAACTGCTCTTCCCTCGAATATCCCGAAAATGAACGACTGATTTTAAACGAGTCTAACAGAGGCTTCCATGAAAGAGGGGAATTTAGTTCATCTTCTATTCGTTCCTCGATGGAAGATCTGTTTGGCCCAGGCAGATCAACATAGTGAATTGTGTTCTCGCGACTTCCAAACGGAACAGCCAGAAAATAGAGCTTATTCCCGCAAAACGTGAATGAATGAGGCACTCGGTTCACGAGACTCTGTTGGACAGACTTTGTTTGTTTGACTGCTGCTTGTAGATCTTTCCAACTTTTTTTTCCATTTTTCTTCCATGAAAATGAACCTTGACGAGGCCTCAAATCGCCGCGTTCCCCGAAAGGAGATTGTTCAGACATGTCGCTAAAGTTCTAAAGAAGAAGATCCTTTTCAGTGCCATAAAAAGGAGTGTAAACGAAATAAATATTTTTACAAATACCGGGTTGAAGCCGGTTTGTTCTCCTTTCCTGTTCAAACTACATCCCAAGAGAGTCACGATGTCACGATTTCGAAATTTCGCACCTTTGTTAATGGTCAGCGGGCGTTCAGCGGGCTATTGTAACCATTCCATATTAGGAAGTGTTCGTTCTCGTCGATATTGTCTCGCTTCCAAGTCGCCTCTGATCCGTAGTGTTATCGATTTATTTTCCTCAGAGAATGGAGAGGTGAAACAAAACAAACATTCGTTTTTCGACATGACTGATGTGGTGGAAGATGCAGAAACTGGAGCTAACCTCACTGATATTCTCACAGAGGGTTTTATGGAGTCTTTTGTTCCTGGACTGGAGAACCTACAAGGGCGACTTGGCGAACTAACGTAGGTTTTATGACTTCTAATTTATCTAAGCTCATATGTAAAGCAGTAAAACAGTGTGAGAGCTTCTTGAGAGCCGTTGGGAGAAGCTAGTTGCTTCCATGCTTCTTTACCTTCCCACTTTGGGCACTTGTGAATGAGTTGTTTCACATAGTGTAAAGGAAGGAAGAAGAGTAATGGTGGAGTCACTAGGTCTGGTGATTGCAGTTTAAAGAGTCTAGGGATCGTGTGTGGTTTTACCATGTGACTCTCACAGTGTTGCCTGTACTGTACGAACAATGTTTAAGTTATGATATAAAATTATAAGAACTTACTGAACTGTAAACTTATAGATTTCAAAATTATTTATTATAACTTAGTTCTTAAAAATAATATACTTATTGACAAAATCAATTTATATTTTTATGAGTTATTGGAACGTATGTATGTATGTATGTATGTAAATCTTTATTTATTCACGGAAAATCATCAGTTAAGCTAAGTTAAAAACTAAGACTAATTACAACTGCTTTACATGATTGCCGTGTGGGAATCCGATATATCAGCTACCTTCTTGATATTTCGCTTAAAATGCTCAACGGATGCAGCATTTTTTAAGTTTTTGGGCAAGTTATTCCATAGCATGGCCCCGCTGTAAGAGAAGCTTCGTTTCAAATAATTGGTGCTTGGTTTGGACAGGGTCAGCCTTCCCTCAGAGTTTCTTAAGTTGTAAGCAGAGTGACGCTGAGAGAAAAGACTTTGTAGATATTCCGGAGCAAGGTCATTCATAGTTTTATACATCATTAAGGCTTTTTGTTTCTTTCGGCGAAGAGATAGCTTCTCCCAGTTGAGGGTGGAAAGAAGGTGGTTTGAGCTCGCATCAAAGGATGATTTAGTAATAACTCTGGCTGTGCGATTCTGTAATTTTTGGAGCTTATCACTCAAGTAAGCACTCAAACAGTCCCAGACGGGGCTGCAGTAATCAAAATAAGGAATAATTAAGGTGTTATAAATTAGAATTGCAGTTTCTTTGGATATAAACGGCCGCACGCGTTTTAGGGCGCCTATAGCTGAAGAGACTTTCTTGCAAATCTCTTCAACATGTTTACCCCAAGAGAGGTGAGCATCTATGGTAAGACCCAAGGATTTGGTATGAACGACTCTCTTGATAATTTGGTCATCAATTCTGATTTCTACATCGTCACATTGGGCAGATAGCCTTTGTCTTGATCCAATAATCATTAGCTCGGTTTTAGCAACATTTAGACTGAGCTTGTTAGCTTTCAGCCAACGGCTAAGGTTATTTAATTCAGGCGTTAGAGCTAGCTTAAGTTCTGTTAACGTTTTAGCAGATAACGTAAGGTTGGTGTCATCGGCAAACATTCTTGGTACGGCGCCCCGCAGGGAGTTGGGAAGATCATTAATGTAAATTAAAAATAGCAAAGGACCTAATATGCTACCCTGCGGCACGCCGCAACTAAGGGTACGAGCAGATGATAGTTTGCCACTGACATTACATCTTTGGGTTCGGCCACTTAAGTACGACGAGAACCATTTTATGGCCGCCTGATCGACACCCAAATATGACATTTTACGCAAGATGATCTCATGATCAATGGTATCGAATGCCTTAGTAAGGTCAATAAAGACAACGCCATTTAAAAGGCCATTGTCGATGTTTACTGACCAAGCATTTGTTGCCTCAAGCAAAGCCGTGAGCGTACTGTGTAGAGAACGGAACCCTGATTGGCAACCCAGTAGCAATTTATTATCATCTAGATAATGGAAAAGTTGATTATAAACAATTCTTTCGAAAACTTTCGAAATTATAGGGATTACAGATATTGGCCTGTAGTTGTTAGGGTCAGATTTAATGCCCTTTTTAAAAAGTGGAGTCACTTTGGCCGTTTTCCAATCGTTTGGATATATCCCAGTTAGAATAGACTTTGAGAATATTGAGGTAAGAGAGGGTGCGACGATATTAGCAGCCATTTTCAACAGTTTACTCGGAATCATATCAAGACCGGTGGCTTTCTTTTCATCAATTTTCGACAATAAGTTAGAAACAATATCAACACTCGGAATTTGCAGAGAAAACGAATGGTCAGTGGGCTCTAAATAAGACTCAGGATTAGCATCGACAACAGGAATATCTTGTGCTAATATTTGCGCAACATTAGTAAAGTGATCGTTAATAGTTTCCGCAATATCCATAGGGTTACTTGCTATTTTATTATCTACTTTGATCTCCGTAATATTCGTTGACTTACCACTGTTACGTGAAGTTAGCTCGTTGATAATATTCCATGTTTTGCGCAAATTACCTTTGCTGGCTTCCAAGTTGTCAGAAACATAGAGTTTTTTTGCAAGTTTAATAGCGTTATTTGCCTGATTTCTTGCACACCTAAATTGATCCCATATAGCCGGGTTGTTGGAGGAGATTGCCTTCTTTTTAAGGAAATCCCGTTTTCGGATTTTGTTCAGTAACTCTCTAGTAATCCATGGAGATCGTTTTTTTCGAATTCTTTTGGATTTAAGTGGCGCGTGTTTGTCGACGCAACCAAGAAACATTTCTTTCCATATACGCCACATTTCATTGGGATCAGAATACAAATCAACATTGGCCCAAGGTAGTTGGTTGAGGTCACTTAAAAATTTTCCTCTGTTAAAGTGTTTAAATTGCCGTGTTTCAATCACGCGAGGGCCAGCACGGCAGTATTGAGTCTTACGTGACAAAAAAACAAGAGAATGGTCACTTATGCCAAGGTGAATGACACCGGAATTTGTAACCTTCTCTGGGGAGTTCGTTATGCATAAATCAATTAATGTTTTTGAGTCCGGGGTGACACGTGTTGGTTCAGTGATTAACTGACTAAGACCATATATATCGAAAATGTTTATCAGATGAGAAGAATTAACTGCAATTGCTTCAGGCAACAAATTGCAGTTGATATCACCAAGTAAATATAATTCCTTATTTTCCGCATCAATTTTTGCAATAACATTCTCAAATTCGCTAAATAAATTGAGTGGAGAACTTGGGGGTCGATACCAAGTACCGACCAGAAATGGTGTACTTCGTGGGTTACTGATTTCAACGAAAAGACACTCCAAAAGATCATTATTTAAATCATTGCGTATTCGATAGTTCAGATTAGTGCGAACGTATGTACATACTCCACCACCATTCCTTCCGTTAATTTTACGATCTTTTCTGACTATTTCAAAGCCAGGTATGTATACTTCGTCATCACGTACTGTAGAGTCTAATTTTGATTCGTTGATCTGTAAAATATCAACTTTTGAAGTGGACATAAGAACTCTAAGTTCATCAATATGAGACAACAGACTATTAATGTTAAGGGACGCTATGGCTAAACCTCGACCAAAGATTGTGGGGCAGATGGACTTACCGCAGTCGGTATCCTTATGGACATCAGCCGAGTCGGATTCCCAGACGGCAATATCCTAATCTACACGTAAATGGTTAATGAAATTTTGAGCTAGGCGCGTGGTGCCATTCTTGTTTAAATGAATACCACTTCGATTTAAGTGGCTAGTTCTTGAAATGTTAGAGTGGTCAACAAAACCCCAGTTCTTTTGCTGGCAGCATTCCTTAAGTACTTTGTTCACGTCAGGTACCTTACGTGCAAGGGCTTCGTCATCAGATCTATTGATGAGACCGGATATAGATATCACAGTTGAAGATTCAGAGCTGATAGCTTCGGCTAGGTCAATCAGTTCTACTGCACATTCACGAGGAGTATTGGAGGATCATAAACTATTGGTTCCCACATGGATAATTATCTTGTCTGGGTTTCTGCGTAGTAGTGGCTTGATATGATCCTTCATGTCTTGCGTTGTGCATCCCGGAAAGGTGGCAATCTTAACTTGTGAATTCTTTGACATTTTATGGCTTTGTAGATATTTGAGAGTAGAATCACCCGCTATAATGACTTTCTTCTGACGGTTGGGCTGTGAATGATCAAATTGATCTGACGAATTGATTAAGTTAGTGTTTCGCGTTCTGATCTCTGAGGATGGCGGAGATGTTCTGTGTCCTGTGACAGCGCTATTCCCATTTTGGTTGCTTACATTTCTTTCGATTTGATGTTCAATTTGAGCTTGAAGAGGCTCAAATCCGTTACGGGTTTGAATTGTATTAGCGGGCATTGTTTTCTGGCTATGTTTTGCATTTGTACTTCTCGGGTGCGGCTTTGCCTAGGACCAACGATCATTTGATTGTAGTTGATTGTTTTCAACTTCACTCTTTTCTCACGTAATGATGGTTAGTGCTAACTTTAGAGAATCATTTTCTTGCTCTAATGACAGAACTCGGCTTTCAAGGAACAAACATTTTTCTTCCAACTCATTAACTGCATTGTCTTTTTTGGATATGTACTACATATCCAAAAAAGGATTACACTACAATACGTAGTGTATTATAGTCATATTCTATTCATTGGTTTATTAACTTTTTAGTGCCCTCTACATAAATAAGAAATAAATTGTGGAATTTCTTGCTCTTTCCTTGCCTTTCCAGGTTTGGACCAAAAAATACTGTACATTTTATTTAAACCTGAAATGTTCTTTTTCAGTCAAAATCAAGGAATTTTAATTGAAACCATACAACAAGAAAATGCCAAGTATGCAGAATGCCAGTCAGCGAAAAACCTTCTTGTCATGGTATGTTGGCATGTTTGTACAGGGTGTGGTTTATTTGGGGACTCCTGAATGATTGGTATCAGTGTGAACGCTGGCATGGATCTCTGTGCTGGAAAGACATACTACTCTGGTTGAGTATAAAGGGGTACTGGCAAACTGTTAAGGAGACCTGACTAAAATTCTTATGAACTTAAGAGTGTCCCATTCAGCGAGAGTGCATGCACACTTGTAGCAAATTTATAGTGGTATGTACGTAGTGGAAACACTTTGCAACCAAATGATCACTTCCCTTTTATTTGAGGTATAAATGCTTAGTCAGTCATTCCCTCATTTATTTCATCCTTTAGGATCTCACTTCTATATATGGCACTAGGTTGCCTCGTGCACAGTGCACATAAAACTTTAGCTAGTAGGCTTTTACAAATGTGGGCTAAAGTAACTCAAGAAAAGGTTTACCAAGAGTTTGCTGCGAATATTCTGACCAGTACAATACAAGGGCATAAACATTTTTTAACCATGTCACAGAAGATACAGCCAATGAGAAGTATAGTTACTGATACTTGACACTATTAAACGCAAAATTCTCATCTAGTGCCCAGCAGCACCCACTGACCGACTCTTTCTGAAGATGTCAAAAGTGTCTAAAATGGACTTTTCTATGTTCTAGAAGCCTTTTTTTGTTATCTTTGGATATTGAAGGGGAACTTTAGTCGTTTCGAAAGTTGTAGGGTCCTTTTTTGACTTGTGTGATAGTTTTGGCAATCATCTTGGGTCTTATCGAAAGTTTGAGGACACCAAGAAACCATATTTTCATTAGAAAATTTTTGGGAAAGTTTTTTTGTGTGCTTATTGAAAATTCGTGAAAATGCTAGGCAATATAATACATGTTTATCCAAATATTATAGGCATAAAACCTATTCATTTGAAAAATAATTTTAGGGGGTGTAAATTATATCTAGTCAGTGCTGTTAGCTAGTGCAATTATCGTTCATTAGGTACATGGATGTTCCTGATGACCTCTCACCGAAACGTTTAGCAGCTTTTGGAATACTTACGTCAGACGAAAATTTCAGAGAACATAGAAAACTGTCTGAAAATTATGGTAAAAGTGTGCACATCAATTTCAAAAATTCTGGTGAAACTTGATGGTTTTCTGAAAAAAATTGAAAGGTCTAGAGCATCGTTGGGAAAAAAGTGAAATTTTTAGGCAACCTTCCATCTGAATGGATATTTTCCCAAAATATTCTGTCGGGTGCCTCTATGTGCTTGTGTGTGTCACACTGATTGTGTTAAGCACTGTTTTTTTACCTCTTGTTAAATACAAAAGACGCTAAGAATATACCATGAATATTGTTATTATAAGTATTGAATATTGTTAAGTAGTATATCACAAGCTGGTACATGTGTTTTTACTCCCATGCTGTCCTTAGACGTAAAAGGTGTTGGTGGGTGGGGTGGATGAAACCCCCAATAGGGTTTTTCAATTTTTGAAAAGATAATTTGCTCTAAGGGGCTGAAACTCAGATTCGATCTCTGCAGAATTTTTGAAGTGCCATTTGGGTGTCCATCAAATTTGACTTTGCCATGGCAACCATGAAATTTCTTGTAGGTCTGGCCAAAAATCAACTTTTTGAGGTAATTCTGTAGTTTTTTTTCCAGTTTTCTAAATCAAATTGCAGAAATTCATGAATTGTACATATTATAAGCGTGATTGAGGCTTGATTTTGTTTGAATTTCGTTTCGTTATTTCTTGGCTTTTTGAGAAAATAGGAAAATCCAAGATGGTGGATCCAAGATGGCAGGTCAAATTTGAGACCATACGATGTCATAACCAAGAAAAATAGTACCATCTTGTAGAGCAAGTGCAGCGCTATCTAATCAATGTAAATTTATTTCGCTGTGCCTTAACAGAATGAAAAACAAGAGGGGAGTTTCATCCAGCCCCCTCCCCCTTGTACCACAGTGGGGGTATGAGTCAGCTTGTACAATGTATGTCCGAGTTTGCTGGGCACCAACATCTGCTAAATACTAATTTTGATCATGTGATCACAATTATTATAATGAATTTGGCGTTTCCTGCATACAGTAATACCACAACTACATGTATTGATTAATTTCCACATGTAACATTCATTGTTTTGCTAATGTCAGTCGAGAACAATTATTAGGCAAGTATGATTTATCTTTCAAAAGGGTAGGTGTTGCTTGCTTGTAAGAATGCAGTCTTGGAAGCCTCAAGGCAAGTAAGATGTTTTAATTGCATAACAAACTGACTGTTTGTGCTTATATTTCAGCTTTCCTATGTTCGAACTTATCATTCCAAGCTTACTAAAATCAGACAGGATATGAACTCTATTGAAGATAGAGTTGCAAGACTTCAGGTGAGGAAGAGTTTCTCTCTGCAGAAGGGACCCTTTCTTTTACTTTTTCCTTATGTATTAAGGCCTTCAGTCGATGTGCCAACAATGAAAGAATGAGTGAATAAAGATGGTGAATTTGTCTTGCTCTCTGTGATTTCTTGTGTCTCTGGATAAAGTACCCGCCTGGTGTTTAGGAGGTCATGGGTTCAATTCCTGTCAGGGTTGCAGATTATTTCTCTTTGTCCCGCGCTTGTGCCATGCTCACTTTTTCATGTCAAATATAATACTTAGGCAATTTGCATGATGATGGCATCATTTGAGTTCAGATACCAGAATTCTCTACGATTCTTTTTATCAAGCTAACTGGTGCAATTGTCATTGAAACCCCAGTGTGGTTAAAAATTTGGATAAAGGAGAAATGAAATGAATTCTGGTAGTTGTCATGTAATGATGACATCGTGCAATATGCACTACACACATTTTCACTAATCCCTTATTAACAGTTATTAATAATATTATTATATCTGGAATGATCTGCAGTATATCTTTTCTTCCTGCCTTGTTCTGGGCCAGAAACAAACTTTGCTTTTCTTTGAAATTTCTAGAGGAGAGCAATGAAACTCAAGTTACAGAAAGAAAAGGAAGAACGTAGTAAAGCAGAAGCTCAGGAGCGGCAACTAGAACTAGAGAGACAACTCACAGCTAAATTGGCATCTGAACATCAGCAATAGACTTGTCTCCAAAAATAGATACTAATAATTAATCTGTATTATTAATCTTGTCAGTTCAGTTGTCTTGGTCTGGAACCCAAGTGGCCATACAAGTGCTTTAAGTGGGTAGGGCCAAGAAAAACCAAATATGGCCTTTTATTTGTATCTCTTCCCACTCATAATGTCTCATGCATGCCTTTCCAGATACTCTTGGTCCAGGCTGGTACTCTTTTAAAGATTAGCTATGTTATATGACATGCAGATAATGAATGCCCTTGTTTATTGTGACATCATTGTGATTGGCTGAGTCAAATTTGTTACTTAAAATCAATTTCCATGGTAAATTAGATGTGTGTACATCTGTTCATAAGTTTCTTAGTCATTTATCATGAGTATCAAGCGATTTACTTTACTTGTAATATTTGAGAATTCTTTCAGATCCTTTCAAGTTTGAGAAAATATTCCATGTACATGTGTTTGAGTTAATTAATACCTTACCGCATTTAGCACAAATCACTGAATATTAAGTCTCAAAATTAATTTGGGTTAATGTAAACAAGGGTATCAGTATCTGAATCTTGCAGAGTCTTGGGTTTTCATCATTCTGCTGTAGTGAATAAGGTGATATAGTTATTTTTAAGAAGGTTACGACACTTTTAAATTTAAATTTCGAAGACATGTTTCGATGTTACGAACATCATCGTCAGTTAAAGAATATTTGAAAAACCGTTAGGACTATATAACTAGGCGAAACATGCATACATAATTAACTATGATTAAGTGACATATTTGAGTGAATAACAAAGTGTTGGAAAGAATATAGTTATTGTTAAATTAATATCATAAAATTTTTCTCGTGGAAACCCAGAGAATTTAAGCCAGTCAACTGTAACAGCCAGTTTGGCATAAGGGTTGTAAAGATCAGTTACATACAAAGAGTGGTTTTTGAGCAGTCAAGTTGTTAATAAATCAAACAAATTAAAGCAGAACACAATAAAGTATTATCAAATATAAATACTTCAAAAGTATGTTTTATTCATTCAAAACAATACCTACTCTTCAAGAGTGTACACGTACATGTACTTCTAGACATTTCTGTGGGGGAGGCAACTTGTAAATTGAATAGATTAACTGGTAGTTTATGTATGAATAGCGCTATATTATTTACAGGTGTACATGTAAGTACATTTGCAAGTAAGTACATGTGTAGTATTTTGTTTGTTTGTTTGATACAACTTTCCTGCAAAACAAGGCTATATTGTTTCCATGCCAAAATCTATTTGAGAGTGAAACTTCATTAGCTATTTGCAAAAATACTAATGTATAGCATTTGATAGTGACTAAACTAATATAACCACAGTTATTATTGTAAATATTATTAACCTTTTAAAAGAGAAACAACAGTTCTTAAATAGCATAACTTTGAAGTTATAAAATAATGTTGCCATCAGCTACTGTTGGACAGAAACCAACTGAAAGTCAGCAAGAGCATTGTGTAGAGTTTATAAACCTGACTGAAACATATTATACCCTTTGGGTCCTTGTTCTACAAGTATTCAAAACAAAACAAAATTTCATTTTTGTGACTCCGTATTTTCTACTAATTAACAATTAGACTACGAGCCCGAGTTTTCTATGAGCAGATAGTCAACGAGGCACAGCCGAGTTAACTATCGCTCCTAGAAAACGAGGGTGAGTAGTCTAATTGTTTTAGTAGAAATTTACCGTGGTCTCATTGCATAAAAAGAAAAAATGTCAAGTAACGTGTAGAAAAGAACTGTTTTTTATGTTACATCAGGTTGAAACATGATGCGTGATGTGCGCTGATGCGTATCTGTTGACTATCAGCAGATAGAAAACAGTAATTTAGCCAATTAAATTCACGGATTCACAATAGACTACGGTAAATTTCTACTAATTGGATATATCTCAAGCTTGCTGAAACTAAGTGCCATGACAGCTTATCATCAGATGTCATTTTACTTGCTTAATAAACTACATCAATGAAAATAACAAATTCAAAATAATTTTGCAACAATTATATTGTATAATTATTATATTATAATACCAAATTCTCAAATTTGATTGGCTGAAATCGATGTTGACTGTGGTCTACATTTTCCCATCTAGACTGGCATCTACACCAGTTATATTTTGTGGTGAAAAAGTTGCAAACTAAAACAATAATAAAATATGTACATATAGAAAAATATCATGGAAGTGCCAAAAAGCCTGATGAGCAAAAAAGTGGACAAACAAACTTCAGTAGATTTAAAGCAGCACTGTCATGGTTGAACGGTTTGAAAAGTTTAGCCTGAATTTTTCAATTTCGTTGATTGTTTCAATCTTCTCCATCCTTAACTACCCTGGTTCCTTTATGGTCTATTATCTCTTTGGTGTTTTTCTTTCTTTGTAAAGTACAATAAAAGCAAGAGGCAGCCGCAGGCCAAGTGCTTTTATTGTAACAGTTTTAGAGTGTTTGAAACCCCAATGAAACACAAAGTATGAGTTTTTGAAATTACTTCAACAAAAGAAAATTAGTTTAACATTTGAATAAGTTGTTTCATTTGAAGTATTATATTTGAGACATGAAATGTGCATGATCCTCAAAAAAATGTGCGTGATGTGCATGATCCAGTATCACCTAATTGCTAAGCTGTGACAATTTTTGAATATTCATCAACTGATGTCACATTGTTACCTAGCTGTTTGTCAGTGGTGAGAGAACACGTTGCTTCGCAAAGCAAATGGCAAAGTGCAGATTTAGACCTCCTAAAACAAGCAAAGAAGAGGAAAAGTGTGTGGCCAGCGCTATTTCAAGGTAACATGTGCATTTAGTCTGATAAATTTCTAACATCAGTGCCATTTTAGGTCGGAAGTGTGCAGCAAGGTTGAAAGTGAAGCAAAACATGAGGTCGCCACCATTGAGCGAGAATTTAAATTTAGAGAAAGAATGGCCTTTTCTGTTTTGGGTAGTCTAATAACCGTACCGTTACATTCAACGTTAGCAGCAAATAATTTAGGTTTAAATTGACAGCCCCGTCTCCTAACATAGAATACCTAACAAACTGATATTGAATATTTATTAATTATTTCATATTAAATAACTTTTCTAAATCATGATGACCATTTCTGGCTCTTCGGGTGGCCCATCAGTCTGTGGCAGTTCAACACCATTTCTTTGACTATAATAATTGTCTCTTTCTTGAGGAACAGATGTTGCAGGGGACAAATATGATGGCACTTCATGAGCTTCGAGAGAAGTCACAGGTTCATTTGGTGCCTCTTCATTCACATATTCTCCAACATTATTGGTGTTAGTTTGATTCAAGTCTGTTGTATTTCTTGCATCATTGGCATCAACATCATTTTGACTGGTAACAAGCCCAGGGTAAGGTGGTGGTGGCGAATCATTGTCATCTTCATCAGAACTGTTGCTAGCCTGAAGGGTAAATTCAGCTTGAGCAACCTGACCATCAGTTACCACTGTTCCATTTCTATTTTGTGCTGTCATCATGGGGCTGGCTTCTGGTGTGGGGAATCTCTCGGGATGATCCATAACTAGCAAAAAAAACAACAAATGAATACAAAATAATTATATTAAGGAACAGCTCTTAACTTTTAACCTTTCTGTTTTCATTTTTTCATATCTTTTTGCTGTAGTTAGTGATTGATCCTCCACTGGGCTTGCTTCTAGTCAGTTCAAAAATTTCTGAGAAAGCATCATCGAGACAAGCAATTTTTACCATGGAGTAGCTAGCAAATGTACTTGCAGGAAATTCTGCTACAAGTTTTTCACCCATTAACAAATTTCTGAGGATTTTGGTCCCTCTTTTAGACTCCATTGAGCCGATCACTCTTGGTATCACTGAAAAGATTTTTTCCTCCTATAGATGATGCTAATTTTGGCCAAAGGTAATGACCTCAGAAGTGGACCAAAGCCCAATGATTGTCATGGGCGGCAAGGGAATCAGTGGGTTAAGACAACTTCATAAAAGTCAGTGAGAGTGATTTCTTTAGGCCGCCACACACTAGCAGATTTTTTGTTGGCTGACAAAAAAATCTTCACATGTCGGCTAGTATGCGGTGAATTCAAGACAAGATCGGGGCTTGTTGGGCGATATCTGACAGTGCTAGATCTCAAAACGTCTTGTCGGCTAGTGTGCGGTGGACCAAGACAATTGAGGGCTTGTGTGTACCTCAACCAATGAGGAATTTTCATGATAGTCATGTGAACAAGTGTCTTTTCCAACATGGCAGAGATCGACTCGACCCCAAGTCGTGACAAAAAATCAGCTAGTGTGCTGATGTTCTGACAAATTTTAACCCGCTTTGACCATGACAAAAAATCTGCAGTTCTACAACAAAAAATCAGCTAGTGTGCGGCAGCCTTTAGTTAAATGAGCCCAACACTGCAAAGAGTGAAATGAATTACAACTTAAGCTCAATACAACTTTTGGCAAACACACGACCCAATATATACCTAGATGAAGGTGCCCTAAACAAATAAAAGAAAACACTGACAGATAATAAGCAAGGCAATGAAATGATCTTGAATTGAAACATTGCTTAGAAGTACTCAAATTTTGGTATACAGTTGCCCAGTCTAAGGGGCTTTAAAAATATCATTTGGTCCTCGGAGATTTAATTCTTAGCATGCTAAGTGCATGTACAAGAAAGGCTCTCTTTTAAAAAGAGACATGTAAGGAACAGTTTCATGTATAATCATAAACTGTTGATCACACAAACTTGTTCCCAGAGTACCTCCTTCCATCTCACCCCTTGGGGAAGCGGGGTGGGGAAGAAGGAGAGGTACCCTGGGAATCAGATTGCCAAAAAGGTCCAAAACATACCAGTGCTATATGAAGGCGGAAAATCTGCTTGATAAGTATAGGAATCGTTAGTACCCACAACCTGCCTGTCATGATCATTCTCTGGGTTAGGACCACCACAGGTGTTACATGCTCCCATCATCATACAGCGCAGCAATCCCACTCCAATAAAGACTACAGCACAGAAGACTGCAGCAACAATGCCGGCAGTGGCTTGAGAAACTGAAGAATCTAAAACGTAACAAAATACAAACTAAGCAACAAGACGAAACCCTTCTTTACAGACACTCGTATATGGATGCAGTAGCTTAATGCTCTAGAGTTGATGTTATTTTCTCTCAAATTACTCTCTGTTAATTTTACATCCCTTGATCATGCATATGATGTTTTCACTCACATGGCAGGCAGGCATGCTGGGTGCCCAAAGGGCTCCCTAGATTTTTCTCTTAGAGCACAGCCTTGATGATGACACATTTGGTCACCATGGAAAGATGTTGGTTTGGGATTTTCCTGTAAAGGCTCACCCTTGTGTTAATAAGTCGTTAACTAATAACAAGTTGTCCATAATATTTAAAAAAATAACTAAAATTTTCTTTACCATTCAGTTTAGCTTTAACCCAACCTGTAATGCCATGAAGTAGAACACAAGAGCAATTTTCTGGGTGCATTTATCTGCATAATGTTATTATGACTATCTATTTATCGATGTTTCATATACCTGAGAAAATTACTTCACTGTCAGTGATTGGCTGGGATAGGGCAGATTTATCATTAATTTGTAATTTGCATTGGGAGGGGGGGAAATTTTAACATGGTTGCCTTGAAGTTCATGACTTTTGGGTGCCTTTGTAATCGTTTGAAGGCTCAGGCAATTTAGGATTACATTACTTGTGATAGTTGAAAATTCTCACAAAATTTGAGAGAATTTTCAAACATCACTCATAGTCTGAATCCTTAATAATATTGCAGTTTTATCAACGTGAGGCATCCAAGTATTCGGTTCACAATGGAAAGGGAAGTCGATAAGAAATTATCTTTTCCAGACATATTGTTAGACAACAGTCATCCATCATTCTATCGTCACTAGTGTATAACGCAAGAAGAAGTTTACTGGTCTTCTTACCAATATTATTTTAGCTTCACCCCTTTGAATTACTATGAAAGCCGAGGAGGGACTTTCGACTTCCGACTTCAGACCTCGACTTCAAAAATTAAATGATCGATTGATCTCCAACGTGCAACTTACAGTATTGTGCAAAAGTAATGCAAACGAAATGCGTCGAAATTCGCCCTTTGTTCTCACGAATGTACGTCGAAAAATCAACGAACTTTCGAGAGGGATTTCGTTGGAATTCTTCCCGAAAAATTAGCGAACTTCGTTGATTATTCGCTTTAGCGAAATTCGAAGTAACGAATTTTCGATGTAACGAAACGAAAGTTCAAAATATCGAAGTTCGAAGTATAGTGAATTTTCAAGGATTGCACGAACTTGACATGTAAACAAACAACGCGTTGGATTGAGTTCAATATTATTGAAACTCTGCATCAATATTCGCTTCATCGCCGAATTAAAACAAATGGCTGGAATCTTAACTAGCGATGTTTACAGAAGCCCGCTTTCCCATGTAAAACAACATTGAAACGAGATATATTTTGTGCAGACAGAATATTTATTTATAAGCTGACGCTGTAATTTCGTATCTAAGTGAACAAATTTACTTTGTTTTGACTTTGGCTGAACATTCGCGCGTTCAACACAGATACCAACAAGATGCGTTTCCAGAGTTCGTTTGCAGAAAACATTCTTTGAACACCTTACCTTACAAACATAATTCTTGCTTTGTTTAAAAACTCATGAATCCAAATAAATTCCATGCCAGTTTGAAAACTCTTGAAATAGTTGAATTCAGACAAATTCCTTCACTCTGTCTCGTGATTTAAACGTTTGCCATGTGACACGTACGCCATGTTGGCAAATTATTTTTGAGCCCACAGTAACTTGGGCTGTGGCGTTACCATGACGGAGAAAGTTTGAATGTCAATAAAGAGAAAGAACATGGAAATAGAAAAAAGGAATGGTTAACATTATTTCCGTCAAACCGAAAAATGTATCTTTCGCAGCCGCTAATTTGAACGTCACACAACACTTTGCCACAATTGCGCATTTCATGGCGTCCTATAAATGGTTGCGAACAAAAGAGCGAAAAAGCTCTTTCGCGCGGAGTCTGGGTTACGCAAAGATGGCCGTGTCAACAAGCGGCCCTTATGCTCCACAAACGTGAGCCAAGAAACCTCCAAAGAACAATGGTGTAAGAAATGCGATCCTTTCAACGTGAAGTAAACAGTAAAAGGAACCTTTGAAGTACTATAGGTGAGTCTTGTATAAAACTGTTGTATAAACGGAGACGAGTTTGTCGTAAAGCTTACACTGTGAAGTGACATCAGAAAAGAATCGTCGCGGCAAATTCGAACTGGGCAAATTATCGTCCAGAAAATGCGTAGAGATGTTCAAGCAGAGCAAACAAAGAGCGATATTTCGCTCAAATGTTCTAAGTCATTTATCGAACACTGCGAATTATCACTTGAAAATTCGAAGTATATTTTCGCTCCGAGCGAATTGTCTTTCGAAAATTCACGTAGTTGGAAACAATAGGCATCACGAATTATCGTGACTTTTCGTTGAAAATTCGCTTCCATCGAAAATTCGATATTTTTTCGTCGAAAAGCCAGGAAAAGCCGCGAATTTCGACGAAATACGTTTGCATTACTTTTGCACAATACTGTATTTCCCTGTAAATTGGGCCAAGTTCTAATATTACCGGTACTTATGTTTCGGTAAGTTGGTGTTAAGCTGCACTGTACTTAATTGTTGCGTAAATTATCGTTGAGAACTCGGCTAGGAACAGATGTAGCACACAAACTGCAGTGACAAACATGACTCGACAATAAAACGCAAATATTTAACTTGACATTTCGTATGTTTTGACATACATCTTCAGAAGCAACCTTCTGAAGATGTATGTCCAAATAGTTTTGTTTTCCAACATGCGTTTTACTGTCTTGTTTGTCCCTGCAGTTTATGTGCTATTTCTTATTAAGCTACGATGGCCCAAGAAAAATAGTTTTTAGGAACCATGTTGGCAACACGACGGTATGGAGTCAAAAATGTCGCCAAACAAAGATCGCTATGAACTGAAACTACCAAATTTTGTTGTGCCATTACACATAGACGCAGTTTGGTCGTATGCAGCTTGCCAACCTTATTTTCTATATTACCCGGTGCAATCATTAGCGTTTGGAATCGCTTTTCTCTGGTTGCTTTGTGTCACATTACTAGCCCAATAGCCCTTCACACTGCGTCATCGAATAAAACATTACTTTATTTTGTTGATTTACTGAGAATTTTCTTTGTTCACTATACAGTCAATTGAGGAGACTTCAGTTCTAACTTTTTAACCCCTAGGAGTAAAATTATATTCTGTTTTTTTCCTTCTTCATGAAGACATTTGTTGAGTTTATTCTAAACAACTAGAGCAGTGTATTTTTCCTGGAAAAATAGTGCAAATGGAACCATGGCGAAAAAATTAGAGCAAGTGCTTCTACTATCATTAGTTTGATTTTTTATGTTAAAAAAAATTCTTGTACGAACCGATTGCCCACCAAAAAAACTTATATGCCCCAGATGTCATGCCCCAGAAAATTCCGAACCCGCACCTTCTGGCCGCACCTCCCATGAAGTAAATAATAACAACATATCTCGTCCGATTTGTTTCTCACAAGTGGGTGACATTAAAGAACAATTGAATAGACTCGTCGCATTACCAAGCTCTTTCATACAGCAGAAATATCAATCATTAACTGTGTATTGCGTGACATTACCACAGAAAAATATCAATCATTAACTGTATATTGCGTGACATTACCACAGAAAAATATCAATCATTAACTGTATATTGCATGACATTACCACAGAAAAATATCAATCATTAACTGTATATTGCGCGACATTACCACAGAAAAATATCAATCATTAACTGTATATTGCATGACATTACCACAGAAAAATATCAATCATTAACTGTATATTGTGTGACATTACCAGAGAAATAGTGTTGGGGGAGGAGAAGAACTCCCTTCTGGAAGAGACAGGGATGTTCATCATCTCGTTCAAGGATATAAATTTCAGACATTTGCATACCTGCCAACCCCCAGAGTACAAAAATCTGGAGACGTCTAGAAATCTTTGCATTGTGAGAATGTCATTAAAGACAATGTCCAGGAATAACCTCCGAAAATCACCCAAAAGGCATTCCGAGAGACCAGGATATTTAATGAAAAACCGGGAGAGCTGGCAGGTATGCATTTGATGACTGGCCTGGAGTCTGACATCTGATTTGGCTAAGAATATAATACAAACAGCAGTGATAAACATTGTGATATACATTGTATTCAAACTCGTTCTTAATCAAGCTACGATGTGTAAGAAATACAGTTTATACGATTCTAATTTAATTAAGTTTGACTTGATATCCAGGGAAATAGGTTGCATGTCAAAGATCGATGCTTTAAATTTTGAAGTCGGAAGGCTGGAGTCGGAAGTCAGAAGTCTTAAGTCGGAAGTGGGAAGTCTGAAGAGGGAAGTGGGAAGTGGGAAGTCGGAAGTCCCTCCTCGGCTTTCTTAGAATTACAAACTGGGTTTAGTCAGATCATTACTAGACATGGTATATAAGATCAACAATTCCTGGGCTAGTTTTCATCTGGATGTTAAGAAGCTTATTTTCTTACTACGGAAAAACTGTTTTCCATCTTGGGTCATCGACAAGATAATTCACAGGTATCTTTCTAAGAAAATGAATCCTTCTCAGACTGGGCAAAACGCCTCATCTAACTCTGGGAAAACTTCTACGCTCTTCAATAAACTCCATTATGTTGGCCGGTTTTCTAAAATCGCCCAGACTAAGTTAAGACAACTAATCAAACGTTATTGTAAAGCTCAGATTTAGATGTTAAGCTGGTCTTTAGTACGTTTTAACTTAGAAACATGTTTAGCATGAAAGATTCAGTACTGCAAGGTCTACGTTCGCGTGCCATTTATAAATTTTCGTGTACTGGCTGTAATGCCAGCTACATAGGTGAGACCACTCGCCACCTTTGTACATGTGTTTGTGAGCACCTCCTATCAGACAAGTCTTCGCATGTTTACAGGCACCTGTAGTCATCTAGGGCCTGTCATGACTCTTGTAATACAGAATGTTTTATGATTTTAGACTCTGCCACCTCAAAATTCCAAATCAAGCTGAAAGAGGCATTGCACATTAAGTGGGAAAATCCCTTTCTCAATGAGCAGTTGAGGCATCTAGATTTGTCTCTTTCCTTTTAATTATGTTGTTCCTTTTGTTTTATTTTAATTTAGTTTATTGTTATACATGCGCTATTTTCATTTTCGCGTATTTCGTATTTCATATAAATTTCAAATGTACAACCGTTAAAAGCTCATTTGCAACTGAAGATGACATGAGAATGTCGAAACATGTTTTGTAAATTAAAAGTTGCATTCACAAATACAATAATGTAATATACTAATTAATAAACTATAAATGATCCTGGAGACACATCAAAGCTTGTCAAAAATGTCTTATTATAGAACATTACTAACACTTACTATCATCAAAGCTAGCTTCAAAATTGAGAGAGAACCCAGTGTGAGCATTAGAAACAGAATCAGAATCAGAAATAAACATGACTGTCATGGAAGACTCCTCTATCTTGATGGACCGTGGTAAAGAGTTGCCACAGAACTTCCCCTCCAGAACAGCATCAATGTCTTTGTCCAGCTGCAATCGATATATTGCCACATAATCCACACATTTCCCATCAACAGGGTCTTGCAGGTCAAAAGCGCTGTTGAATAATGAACACAAAATTTCAGATTTAGATCTAAAGCTATTAGAAATGGTCAATCAATTTAGTTTACTTTGGTAGCTCAAGTGAGCGTGTTGATTGAAAAGGAGGCACGTTTATTAAATTCATTAACATAGTAAATGGTTTGAACCCAGGAGTATCAGTAGTTCATATTGTGTGATCGTCCGGGTGAGAATAGTTCTGAAAAGAA
>CM042747.1:5464153-5475569 GCA_022496165.2 Catalaphyllia jardinei
TGTATCCTGTATCAGTAAATGAGATGCCCACTCCTGATGCTGTGTTTATGTTTATTAGGATTTGAATTTAGTTACAAAATATTTTATAATTGTTTCAGGGTCATTATAGTATAAGTGATATTTCACTTCCTTAGCAATGCGTGGAAAATGAATGTGTCAACATGGCTCTCTTAAAAGCATTTGATCGAAAGCTCTTTTATGTGATGACATTTTCATGTTTCCTGGCCAATTAAAATTTAAATCTACTCTTCTTTTTAAGGTTGCTGTTGGAAACTCCCATGTTGCTATGGTAACAGTGGAACATGCTGTATACACATGGGGTACCAATTGTTGTGGTCAACTTGGTCATGGGGACAGCAACAGAAGAGACCAACCAGTACAAGTTGAAGCTCTCAAGTCTAAATCTATTTTGAAGTAAGACTTGTCTTGAAAATTTGACTCATAACAGAGATCTTATATATTAAATGTTGCTGTGTTGGAGGAAATACAAACAGGAGACTTCATGCATATTTTGTGGTTGATATGTGGTCATAGTTCTGTATTCCAATATGCAACTGTGGTATATTTTCAGATGTACCTTTTGGTAAAGAAGTTCTCTTAGAGCTCTACACGTCTGTGCTCCACCCTCATAATCAAAGGGTGTAGTTATCATCTATGGGAGGATCATAGACGGGGGTTGTAGAGATGTAGAATGCTACAATTCATTTGTAGAAATGCATAATGTAGAATTGCTGGCCATACAGCAGTACAAAGTTTCAGAAAAACATAATGTGAATTTTTTCTGATCAATTCATGATGGACTGAACTGGAAAACAATCCATTGAACACAATTAAGCACATTGGGTAACCGTTTGGATTCCAACTTGAAAACAACATTTTATTTTCCTCCATAGAGTGTGCTGTGGAGGCCAGTTCACTGTGTTTGTTACTGACAATGGCATTGTGATGACTTGTGGCCTGGGTGAACATGGTTGTCTGGGCCATGGTGACTGGCTGAATTCATCAAAGCCAAAGTTGATTGAAGCACTGTTAAGTTTTGATGTGACATCTGTCAGCTGTGGTAATTCCCATGTGGCAGTCGTGACGAGTGATGGTGTGGTGTTCTCGTGGGGCTGTGGAGATGATGGCAGATTAGGATTAGGAGATGAAGATAATCAGTAAGTGAAATGCATTGCATGGAATGCCTCATGGAAACTAACATCTTTTCAGTTGTGTTTGTGATTACAGACTCCTAATGATTCCCATGGACTATGTAGCCCTAGTCAGGGAGCAGGGATGGTGCAGTGGGAAGAACGCTTGCCTTCCACCAATGTGGCCTGGGTTCAATTCTGGTCCGGTGCCTTATGTTGGTCAAGTAACTTGTTGTTGGGTCTCACCTTGCTCCAAGTGTTTTTTGACAAGTTTTCTGTTTTCCTTCCTCCGCAAAAACCCTCATCTCCAAATTACAATTCGACCAGGATAGAGGACCTGAATAAAAACCAGCTGAGACTGATATGGCTTCTCTCTAAATATTGTGATTTTTTTTATATTCATTTGCTGTTTGCACACATTGCTGACCTGTAGTACTTGATGAAAGTAGAACCTCATGATAGTGGTATAAGAACATGCATGAGATTGGGTATAAGGAGGGGACTTTGAGGGTTCTGAACACTGCAATATTGCAAAAAAAAAAAATTGATGAACACAGCAACACCCTAATACCAAGTCAAAACTCAATGTCATACTGAAACCACTACCCTGTGTGCCAAGTTTAGAGCATTAATAATAGGATTAATAACATGGTAATATAAAATGGGAATCCTGTTAAGGAACATTTGATTTAGGCATTTGAAACAAACAAAGTAAGTAAGTAACGGTCTATTGGCATGTTGGCAAAAAAAAAACTTACCTTTTCTGATTGGAAACTGGAAAAGCTTTGGGGAAAAAATTGGAGGACTTGGAGGATAATTTATAATACCATTAGAAATGCTAGAAAACCGCTTCCCGCAGCTAAGTAGGAGATTGGTGCCAGAAGTGACAATCACAAGTGTATGAAGCTAAGTGAGAAAAGTTGGGTTTACCTCAGTGTAAGAACCTGTGAACTTTTTCTTTGTTTTGTAGCTATTGTTAGAGTTAGGGTCTATTATGTTGACTTCTTTGTTTTCTTTGTTTTACGTCACTTTTACTTTCACAGGTTCTTACACCGAGGCAGAGCCGAAAAGTTTGATTGAAAGGTCCTGAATGGCATAGAAGCCTAAAAAACTATCAGAGCTTGTATAGGTTTAACTGTTTCTTGTTCATTTTTCAACAGGTGTCTTCCCACTGAGGTAACAGCAATAGATGATACAGTGTCCATAAAACAAGTAAAGTGTGGTTATGATGGTACAATGTTCCTCACTGATACAGGAGCACTCTTAGCTTGTGGAAGGTTTGTTGTTGTAATTTGCAGGTTTTTCTTTTTCAATTTCCATACTAACTTAAAATCTACAGCGTTAAGAGTAATATCCTGCACAAATTCCCCACTGTCTTTTTTCTCATAATATTTTATGGGGCAAAACAATAGACAACGGATTTGTTTGCACTTGCAGGCTACAAGTGATTATTTGCTTGCAAAGGGTGATTTAAAACATTCTGAAGGTTCATGGATTATAAAGTGCAATCGTTTCTCCTCCGATGAGCGCACATTACTTTATATTTGTTCTTGTTTACATGTCATTTATGCCTGCAATCTATGTAAGAACTAGTCCTCTTTGTCCCATGGAAGGCATAGGACGTTCACTTTCGCTTTCCAGTTTTGTTGGTTTTGAGCTGCTCTTTTGGCCTCGCACCAATTCATGTTAATCTCTATCAGGTGTTTCTGGACTTTTCTTTTTCCCATTTCTTGTCTGGTTTGTGACAGATCTCATGATCCAGTGCATAGTCAAGAGAATCGAAAGAGTGACAACAGGCATCCCTGCCTCATCCCAGGCTTCGCCTCAAACCTCTCTGTCAACTCCCCCCTTCATGAACCACTCTGCAAGACAATCCCTCATGATTAATAAGAGTTCCGAATCAGGTTGATTTAGTTCACGGGTTAATCTCTGTTCCTGTTTCCGTCCTCTGAAACAGCAATGCAAACAACAAGCTGGGACTGAATAACCGTCAGGGATTTCTAATGCAAATGAAGAACTTGTTGAATAAGGTACACTACTGACCTAATTGATGTCAATACTGACCATTAGAAAACAGCCCAAAGAAAACATGCACGCTGACTGTGGTGGCGTTAAAAATTGAGCTCAAGAAAGCTGTGGAAACACTAGCCTACGGCTCGTGTTCCCAAAGCATTTCTCTTTCTCCCAAACTTCCCCTCGTGTTTCTTTAACTCAATAGAAACACAGTACATGTTCTCTGTTTTAATCCCATCATTTGTTGTTGTTTAGCACAAGCTATCAACCCCCCCCCCCCCCCCCCACCCCTAATTTTCTTTTCTCGTCTTTATAGATTAGTAGTGTGAATTATTGATAGCGGTGAACTTCATTAATGTTTCAGTAGTAAAATGAACTCGTCTCCCAGTCCATAATGTTCGTTCGTGTTTTGGCCATTGACGCAAGAGTTGTTTGTTGAAAATTGAAATAATAATTAAAAAATAATTTAGAGTGCTACTTTTTGTTTGTAAACCATAGCACCATGCTTTCCAAAAGTTGATGAAACCTCTTGTAATGAGCTGCATTTACGAAGGCTTGGCTACCAACTTCATGTTTGACTACTCAAAAATGACACGGTTTTGTTAAGGCGTTATTTTATGCTTTACCAAGGTTCAGGTAGACGGTAAGAATGTACCAACAGCTGTGAAAGTACTGTCTAAGCACCGCGTACTGGACGTGTCCCTAGGACCAGCTCACAGTGCAGCGCTTGTGGAACCAGGCCTGGTGTACACATTTGGCTGCAATCAGTATGGACAGCTGGCATGCAACAACTGTAAACCACGTGATGTGCCGGCTATTGTCAAGGCGTTAGAAGAAAAGACCACATCGGTAAGACATTAGAGGAATGGTCTCGAATTCAGATCACATGATTGATACATTTCTAAGAAGAGAGGGGGGGGGGGGTGGTCTGTTACAAAGGGGCTTACCCACCAAAAGACCTTTTACATTTATTTTCTAGACATCTGTACTATTAGAAGTTCATTGTTGAGCTTTTCATATTTCCTTGACTGGATCCCGAATCGTTATTTCTTTACGCAGATGATTTTCTGTGGCAATGGCTTCACCTTGGCTGGGACAAATGATAATGACCTGTATTTCTGGGGGACGAGACCCTCAGAAAACAAGCGAACACAGAGCGAGAGTGGAGACAAGACCGATACTGAAGGAAGCAGCCGGAGACATAAGAGAAATCCCAGCGGAAGCATGAGTATCGGTAGTGCTGACAGTTTGGAGTTGTCTCCGGGGTAAGAATACATGTGTTTAGGGACGGATCCCATAAATATTCCTGCACAGCAAAACCCGCTAAGAAAAACATATCGAGCAAGTGTTTCTTATTCATTGTTATTAGATTGTGTCCTTTTTTTACGAGTGTCGATACTCTAAGCGCATCTCTTGAGAATCAGTGCAAGGCGTTATGAACAGGGAAATGTATATTTCTCTGGGCGGTTTTCTGCAGCTCTTTGCTAATTCACTCGAAGGTTTTTCACTTGCCGCATTCTTGCCGTTCGAATTGATGTCCTCTTAAATCATCGATCGATTTGCGTTATCTTGCATTACTTATTTACAGTGAAGAGTGTGACATGCGCTAAGTGTCCTCCAGGGGAAGGTGTGTCTGTGGAAAAAAAATTAAATTCGGTTTGTTTATTGGACGCTGGAAACAGGAATTTTAGGTTTCGTACTGTTCTAAAGGCTTCCACTACTGGAAGTCAGCAGGAAAGTTAATGTAGTGGACACTTCTGGCCTTTGCAGTCAAACGAACACTTTGGGGTCACTCCTATAAGGGGAGCATACAGTGGAACCTCTACACAATGGCCATCTTGGTACAGAGCAATAGTGGCTCATGTAGAGATGAGGCCGTTGTAGAGAGATTGGCATTTGACTGTACTTGCTACATGCATTAGAAAGGCCAGTTATCATTTCCGGCGAGGAGTTGTAAGGCTAACAAATAAACTTTCCCATGTTTTCAGGAGTAAAAGTGATCATAACTCTGGAAGCCAGTCGTCTCTTCCAAAAGACGCCAAGAAACGCAGAGAGGGTGTGCTAGAATGCTCAAGCTCCACAAGACTTGAGCGGGGCAGGAAAGAGGGAATGCAGGAAGGATTCTCCATGCCGCAGTCTTACAAGAAGAGGAAGGAGGGGGTACAGGAGGGTGTGGCACAACCCGACTTAATGGGTAGCAGTACTAGTTTGATTCCGAAATCTATAGATGGGTAAGTGTTCACCGCAGAACAAAGGGTGTCGTGTCCTCACAGAAATATCCCAGAGCTATGTCGATAGAGAACTATGCGAGCTCTGTTCTACGTTTGAAAGACTTTATATTGTTTGATACGCTCATGGAGTCTGATTGAGCATTTTAGTCACTGAGAGTTTTAGTGGAACGATTTTTGGACAAGTGAAGATTATGTTGAACCGACTGTTTCTGGGATTTCCTCCGTTTCAATTTTTTGGCCCTTTTAACTAATTGCATCCTCTCTCCGAGTTCTGAATTGTTTTTTTTTTCTTCAATATTTTGTTGCACTGATTACTGAAATGACTCACTTAAAAATTACACTTTAGTTTCAATCACTTTTGCGAGAAATGAACTGTTTGGAACCAAAGTAAGTGTTTGAGCAGCGCATCACGGCGACGTTTACAAGTCATTTTTCTCCGTATTTCAGTGTCTTTTCCGACGCCGAACGAAGCGACTGTGCCTCAAAAGAAGACCCTTCAGTCAACTACATCAGAAACAGCTCCCGCCGAGGACAAATGAACGATCAGACGTTAGCTGCAGGGTTTCTTCGAATCAGTGAAAATGAGACAATGCCTTCGCCTACGCGTTTGTTTCACTGGGACACTTACACCATGTATGGAAAAGATCAGGAACACGAATTTCCTGTTTACTTGCTGGATATCAATGGTTTTGGCGTTAATGTGTTTGTACAGATAGAAACCACGGCTCCGCTTCCTACAAGACGGAGGTCGAAAAAACGTTCGCAGAAAAAAGCTAGCGAGAGAAGATTGTCCAAACAGACTATGGTTTCCGATGGGTACGTTTTGCACGTGAATGATTGTAAAAATGCGTACTTTTTACGCGGGAATAGAAGGTGGTTTACAAGCAGTCAAAGGCGGAGTGCTTCCACTAAACTTTGTGGCTCACGTGTTCTGTGTTGGTGACGAAAAGAGCACGCGAGTCGCACGTGAATCTTCCACGACTCTTCGCTCCATGCATTTTACTCTATAGGCTAAATTGCCGTGAATGATTACCGTGACAGTTTCCTGCTATCTCTCACTTCTGTTTCATTATTTTTTTTTTTGCTACTTTGAGTCCCACCCACTTGCCCCTCGAAGAGAGACGAATCCCTTCTCTTCTAATGCAAGCGATTGAATTATTTCTTTTCAATGCTTTCTGATTCAACTCTGCATGTTGTTTTTACAGTTCTTTTGGTAACACCAGAGGGCCTGCAGGCCTTGATTCCTCAATGGGATCAAGCTCTTCAGAATTGGACACCACGTTAGGAGAGGTAAGAAATACTGCTATTCAAGTGTAAATTCAAAACTGACAAAACAAAAACTGATGAGTCCTCAAACTCACTTTCGGTTGACCTCCGACTTTCACTCGTAAACCGTTGTCACCATTTTCGCGACACTTAATAATGTTCCAACTATCAATATTTTTTTCTACTAAGTTAAAGAACAGAAAAGTTGTAAGTCACCACACAGTGTCGAAGTGAGAACTTTTCACATGCTAACATCACTCTCTTACCACTATACTATAAGGTTGATCCTCCAAATCCCGGGAAAATTTAA
Organism: Catalaphyllia jardinei; assembly: GCA_022496165.2. Classification (NCBI taxonomy): domain Eukaryota; kingdom Metazoa; phylum Cnidaria; class Anthozoa; order Scleractinia; family Caryophylliidae; genus Catalaphyllia; species Catalaphyllia jardinei. Next base: position 5,471,104 of record CM042747.1, read on the forward strand.
TTCTAAAACGTGACTTTTTTTACTTATGGTATTGCTCCAACCAACAAGTAAAAGCATTTGAACAATTAAGCATTTGAAGAGTGCGTATAAGTCTATCACCAAATTATAACCAGTTTCGACCTAGTACAGGCCTAAACTAGGGCAGGTATGGCATCGGCGTGGCGTTGGTATTTTTAAGTGTGGGAATGGCTTTGTGTTTTTAGGCTCCGACGTGGCTCAAGAATGAACTCAAAGAAGGAATCATACCTGGAGGTCAAGGACATGACGTTTCAGAGGATGATAGCGACAGCGAAGAAGCCGACAGCGAAACTGAAGAGACAGACACGGGTACGATGCTGCTGCTATTTACACGTATTGCGAGTATGGCCCTCTTTGGGAGCGTGTGTAATCAAATAGGTTTTGGCTGGGTTTATTGATTAGCCCAACCCCCCTTTCAACTCTGAAGGGGCAAGGGGTATCCTTTTCCAGGCCTCTTTACCTTGAATACGACATGGCTGAAACTACCAGGAACCGAGGGCCTAGCTGCAATTTTCTTTGGGATCATCACCGACACTTGACAAAGTAACATGGCAGGGGCCAAGGTTCGATGTAAACAACGAAGTGCAGTATTTGTATCTTATATAGAGCACAGTATTGGGTCTCAGATTTTTTTTGAAATGATCGAAGTAAATAAAGTATATTGAACCATCCGCATAGCGGTCGGACTTCGCCAAAATTGAGCAAGCATTTTTGTCCTTTAAACTTTTGGTTTATCTCTTCAAAGTTATGAGCGAACAGAGGTATACAGTTAGGAGCCAGTAGTATTGGTACATAATCCAATACTATGATATTATATATGCTATATAAGGTGCAGAGTCAGGAGCCCTCTAAAGGTAGAAGAGGGTCCGAAGAGTTGTCACCTTACGAAAAAGCTTCTTTTCATGGCCACAGGTCAAGAGAGAGAGAAGTCCAAATTGACAGTCGCGTCTACAGCGGGGAATGCCGCATCAGATAGCGACAGGAACTCCAAAAGTGCTGCTGCAAAGCTCGCGGCAAAAGTGGAGCGATTTAAACAAAGTCGGAAGTCGCATTCAGAGACCAGAATTGTTGGTGGTGTTGCTATCAATACCACTGTGGGCAAGGACGTTCCTTTGAGCGTACAGACGAGTTCTGTTTCGGTTAAATCTGAGCCAGAGATGGACAATATCAAGAATAAGGTACATGCTTGCAGATTTTGTTCTGTTCCTCAGATACATAGGGCAGTGTCAATGAGTGTCGTCAGACCAAAACCAATTAAGTGATCATGATCCTAGCCAATCACAAAAGACCCAGACAATACAGTCAACCAATCAAAGCTCGAAGTAATTATATTTAGCTGACGCAAAGTGCGGGAAAACGCGTCCCAGCGAGTCACAATAGGTTTTTGTTTTCTGATTGGATAAAAAAGTGGCGCGAGTTTTTGAGCCAATCGTGACACATAGTTGATTCAAAACCAATTACTTTTCGACACTCAGTTGAAAACCGCTCTATTACATTAATCTCTCTAAATCAGGTTTGCATGTTCATGCCCACCCCCACATATTGCACTATATTCTATATTTCCGCCCTCTTTCTGTTTCCTCGCCTGTATCAAATGTAACATCAATAGGTAACATGGGGGCCAACTAGGAAACCGAATGGTTTTTTGGCCACCATACTCTAGCAGTTTTACAATACAATAGCAACATCGTCAGCAACTAGAAATGTTTATAATTGAATTAAGTAACTACATCAAGAGGAAATAAATTGAATTGAATTGAATTGAATCAGGTTCCAGTTGTTCAAAGGCTGGATAAAGCTATCCACAGGGTAAATCTCTATCCAGTAGATAAGTTTTAACGAAACAAACCACGCTACCCGCTGGATAGTGATTTATCCGGTGGATAGCGTTATCCATTCTTTGGGGCCAGGTTGGAAAAGAGCATCTTGTACTTAGTCTTGGGCACCTCCTATGCTCGCTGACTGTTAGACGTAAAAGGCATTTCACGGTGTTGCATTAATTGCAGGATGCTGGCTCTGAATCTACTCAAGCAAATGATCCAGATTCTAAAGCATCACTGAACCTTTCTAAAGTGTTCCCGCGGCCAGCCAGTAGCCCCACCACTTCGAAACACAAGCGGTCGTCCTCAGATGGAATGATTATCGATGAGAAGACCAGGACGACCTCAGACTCAGGCGTGGAGTTAACTCCTGTGGAGAAATTTAATAGTTCTAGTGAAGGATCCGGGAATGCAGCGAATGGATCGAAGAAGGTTTCACTAGAGTGAGTAGCAAAGCTTGCTTTAACAATAACAACATACGTTAATTTGTCTTTTTTACATATGTAGACGTCCCTTGAAAGCAAAATTCCACCTAGAATAACCATGGGAAGCTAATCTAGCTTGGTGGCTGATATGAGAAATTATAGTGTAATGGTTGATATAGTTAGGAGCTAACGCGCGCACCCGAACATGAACGAGCAGAATAAAAGATAAATATAGCCAGCACATTACTTTTCAGGGGACAATGGGATAGAATTAAAAGCAATCCGTATTTTTCCTCGTGAATAGTGGAACAAGAAACAAAAACAAAAACGCGAAATAGAGCAAGGTTTTACAGAATATTTGACATCTTCTGTCATGGCCTCGGGTCAAATCTTTTTCCTTTGGCCTAGCTTTCACTCCGTCAGTAAGACCTTTGTATTACACCCCTTGATGTAGTTACTACAGCAACTTAGGGCAGTTCTTATTAGTCGGAAACCATATCCCTCCAACGTACTTCAGTGCACTTTCAAGTTGAAATCATTTTTTTTGTGTAACCGCGGAAATTGCTAAGGGTTTTGGAGATCATCCTTTTCACTTAACCTCTATGATGAGAAACGACGGGGGAAAATATTACTTCGCGCTGCTGCCCATGACAACAATTTCCGGCAGCAGGAGTGAACTCTTCAATGAATAGTAAATGTATGACATTAAATTTTGATGCTTTTTGTTATTTGTTATGTTTTAGGGTCCGAAATCAAAAGAAGAGTACTGGGTGAGTAAAACTGCTACTCCCAAAATAATGAAATGCGAATATTTTTATGAAAGAAGACTGCAAAGATCATCTGCTAACTATTGCACTCTTTGAATATTTTGCCAGTCTTTCTGTGTGATTTTGAAATTTTTTATTCAACTTTTGCCCTTATTTTTTGGTTAAACGTAGCTGCAAACTATAGACTTGGAAAAAAAGATGTTTACTTGATAACTAAGAACAGGCGGCGAATATTTGGAGAACAAATTGAAAATCATATGGTACAAAGTTGCACAAGAACTCCAAATCTTATGGGGTCCTTTTTGCGTAATTTAATTTCTTTATCTTAAATGAACTCATTTTGTACCCTCCTTGCAATCTGACAGCCAGAAACGGGCCAGGGTAACTGCGAGTAAACTCTTTTGTTTTATATTAACGACAAGTGTTCTTGTGTTAGAACTACTTCACCTCAGGCTCCTCGCTCCCCAAGAGTCGGTGAACGACATGGCACTAGATCCGTCGATCGTTACGTCGAGTACAGGTGAGCCAACCAGTACTACTGTTAACAGTGTAACTGACCAGAGGTACGAGCAAAACTACTCTTTCGGCTCTAGGAGGAAAAAGTAGGTTACATGCGCGGTAGGGTTTGCAGTTATTGGTGTAGCAAAGCGCACGAGTTTCGTTAACCAATCGTATTTGCTCTCAACTCCGTTCTTTGCCTTTAGAAGCGTCTCCAGCTAGCCTTTCGTTTTCGTCTAACTAAGCTGAACAGCTTCCCATTACATCTCGAACTCCAGTTATGTCGGCTACTTTTCAAACACTTCTCCCAAGGTGGTTGAAAAAACGAAGCTGTTCGAAGTGGTGGTAGCCGATAAAATACTTGAAAAGTTGCCTTATACCCAGTGTGTATGAGATCAGAGAAGTGTAATCAAATGTGACAAATGTTATTCTGCAGGAGACCCGTAGGCAGGGCTCGATACGGTCAAGGACCATTTCGGAAAGGAGGGTAAGCCAACAAGATTCTTGACTATTCCCAATGTCATTTTTACACTAGTATGGATTAACCCCTGTTAAATCGCTTTCGGACCAAGAAACGACAAACGAACGAGAAGTGACAAAAAATCGTCCTTTATGAGAAATAATATGTGCTAAGATTAGGTAAAGTCAGGGAGGCTCTTTCAACGATTTGTATGCGACAACCTCAACTTGACTATCCGTCCTCCCCATCTCCTAACTAAGTTCCATTGTAACTCACATGACACCTACAGTGTGTTGAAGTTTTCGAGTGAGCTTTCAAGGTAATTAACAATGACTGAACTAAATTCATGTTTCCTAGATTCGTCTTTAAAAGTTTTTCCGTTTCCGAGTGTAACGCGCGCGCTTTTGTCTTAAAGGTTCACAAAAATGCGAATGTGAAGTATATATGAAATAATTCATATTTGTACTGCGGTTGTAGA
>CM042747.1:5475579-5478079 GCA_022496165.2 Catalaphyllia jardinei
GATCATCGCAGTAAATTTTCCAATTTAAGCAATTGGAAAGAAGAAGCGTTTCCAATTGCTTAAATTGGAAAATTTACTGCCATGATCACTCTTCACTTTCAAAAATGCGAATCTTACACAATGATTTTTTTATTTGAAATAATAGAGTCAATTAAACCAGGAATATTGTCCAATTGTTTCGAATTGTTACTTTAATGAAATGAACGGAAAACAGTACGAGTTACATAATTGCTGTATTTGTTCACTATCGTTTCGCCCTTGAATGAGGATTCTTAATTTGCAATAGGAATCTGTCTCTGCTGTTATTTTGATCCATGCTCGACCCATTGGCCTTCTCTTAATAGACATTATTTTGGAATACTGTTACCAGTATTTATGAAGTCATAGTTGTGTGATATATTTTTTTATCTTTCTTCGCGTTTGCATTTCTACAATTATCCATGTACCGGCGGTGTTTCAGTGATTAGCTTTCAACGCACTTTTGTTGCGAAGCAACCGGCGAGCGATTTTCATTTGTATTCACGCTTGTCAGGTTAAGCTTACTTGTGAATCACAAAAAGATCAGATGATCATATTCTATGAGATATCGATGTGAATTTATCCATCGTAAAAGAAAACGATAAACGCAAACGTGATATAATATTGATTTCAATTTATTCACCGGGAGAAAAATAATTAGAAGAGTAATAGGTCGCAATGCTGAAACGCAAAAGATCAATTTCAATTGATTCAGCGAGAACACGACACCATAATGTAGTACTTCCCACTAATGGATCAGCGTCACAAAGTCCGTTCTTAATGGCGAGTTGAAGGTTGTTTTGACATTAAAATAATTTTATATTTAGGTTATTTTTTGTGTTTGTTTCCATCTTCAGCTTATTGCTTTGCTAAGTGTTTTTTTTTTTTTCGTTTCGGTAATAGGGCTGGTCGTTCAATCGACGACAAAAAAATGGCAGCAAGTGATTCTCGTTCGACTCACTCTCGGCGTGAACAGGTATGTATAATTAATAATCTTCCTTCTCTTTGAGTTAAAAATTGATCTTTTCTTTCAAAATGAATATTTTCCATAGAGGGCTGTTTTGTAAATGATTTTCATATGATTTAAAATGTCGCCTTTGAGAATGTGCGCAATTGAAATGTCGCATTGTTTACTCTGAAGTAACAAAACTGCGAAGAAGCCTTTATGTAGTATGTTCTTTTTAGCGACGTCTTCGCGGCGCTGTTGGTTATTAAATTGTTGGCGAATTAAGACGTCATGTGCATTCTTATTTCGTATTTTCCCCCCTAAAATTGTATCACTCCCACAGCTAACAATGTGCCAAATAACCCATGAATTCATTTACGCGTGTTTGTCTCCGTGAAAATATTTATCAGTTAAGTCATTAACAAAAATGAGGAGACTTTCTCGCTTCTTTATCGTTGGCGGGAGCATAATTGATGAACGAACGAAAGAGTCATTTTCTTCAGTGGAGAATTTCGACTCCGTTTAAATTGTAGTTTATTGCCGTTTTTGTCCATGACACTCCAGCGGAGCTGTAGCAAGAAATTATGACTGAGGCAATGTTATTTGTTTGTTTTATTTATTTTCTATATAGAAGTGTTTCACTTTTTCCAATCAAAGAACAACAACAAAAACTAGAAAATATGACTGGGCAAATACCTTGGTTTACTAAGAGGCGCTGTCTTTCGAGTGGCTCCGGCTGCACACAACTGGCTTTCTGAGCATGCATTCGAGATCTTTCATCCAGTACGCTTTTAACATATGAGTAATATATTCAAATATTTACACATAATGATGATATTGTTGTACTCTTTGGCGAAAAATCAGGCGTGTTTTGGAAAAATAATTGTCGAGGCTAAACAAGACTGACATTTCTCAGATGCATATGGCACAAATTGAGCAATTACTTGTATACCATTCCTAAATTCAATGTGGTGTCTTTACCCCTTTACCGCACTCATTTAATCGAACCATAATATGTCAAACATATTGACGTCTAAGTTATCTCACATTTAATTTTCTCGTTCCTATCTCGGTCATAAATTTGTCGAAAAGCCGTCGACTTTTTGTGAGTGGTAATTGCTCTGAGGGCGGTGCGAAAATTGGTTGAGCTTTCCTTGCTAAAAATCACGCGAATTTATCTCTTTCTGCGGCATAATTTCCTGTTTCGTGTTCAGTTAACTGTATTTTTCTGAATGTTTTTGTGGGAAAATTCGTTCTGACTTATGTATTTCCTTTGTTTTATCTGAGCAGGCTGTCTTAGAGGAATTACGCCGTGAATCTGCTGAAAGACAAAGAACTCTGCAGGAAGAAATTGAAAGACTTAAGATTGAAAAGGAGGAGGTAACTGTAGACGATAGCCCGTCTAAAATCTAAATTTCCATTATTAATCAGACTTAAAAGCTATAACTGTCAGATAGTTCTTAAACTCGACATAAAAGAAACATTAGCTTGCAGGTTGTGAGGATAGAAAGATTCATATAGCCAAGAGGAAATTGC
>CM042747.1:5483079-5488336 GCA_022496165.2 Catalaphyllia jardinei
CCGAAGAGTCTTATCTTTTTGATATATTAGCTAGCAAACTAGATACTATTTCTGTATTTTATCGAAAAAGTCGGAAAATGCCTTCCGCCTTTCCGGTGTTCCACATGATGTTTGTCACATTAGACAACTTTAACAGTGTCTTTTTTTCCATTGTACCCTTGAGCGATAATAAACGATATAATGAAAAACCTACTTTAAGTTTTCTAACACGTTCTCTTCGCTAAAAGAGTATTTTTTGAAAGAATGTATGAATGTATTGCTATAAAATAAATTTTCTGTCTGTGTAATCTAAACTTGTTTAGTCATTTTCAGTATTTGGTCTTCACTTGGTCGCGAGTTTGTGTGTAGTCTGAGTTAGGAAGCTTAAACGGCGCTGCCGAGGACAATTTAGCACTTATTGACTGGTTCCGAGGGGAACAGCAAATTTTGTTTTTCGAGGATCCTCGATGTTCCCGGAAGCGAAGCTGATGGGGGAACATTGAGAAATCCAACTCCTAATTCAAAACGTATTTGGGTTGGGAGATAAAACGGTTACCGGTAAAACAACGTCTATTGTTATACATACGTTTTCAAGTTGGAGGAGAACGTGTCACGTGTCATGGGCTAAAAACTCGATAACTCCCTAGGGCGAACAAAACTTACAAGCTTCCTGGCGAAACAACAACTTGAAGTTTTGACTCGCACGTGATCAGATCGTGCTCCTTGAAGGCCTGATTACATGGAGAATTTCAACCCGGCTTCTGAAAGAAATCCTCTTAAAATCAAATTGTCGATTACATGGAGAGGAATTCAGCCCGGGGTGCAATTCAGCCCGGGCTGAAAATCCTAGCCCAGTTTGATCAAACCGGCTAGGATTTTCAGCCCCGGCTGAATTGCGCCCCGGGCTGAAAAAATCTCATGTAATCGAAAAGAAACTTCAGCCCGGGCTGAAAAGCAGGAAATAATATGGCTGCCTGATTCTCCTTAGACTCTTCCCGCGCAATTTGATATTTGGTGCCGAGACTAATATTTCAGCCCGGGCTGAAGTTCGTCATGTATTCGCAACAAAATTTCAGCCCGGTTTGCCGGGTTGAATTTTCAGCCCGGGCTGAAATTCACCATGTAATCAGGCCCTGAAACCGCGGCAAATTTGTGTGCCATCTGGTGTCAAGCAAACGATTTTTTTCGCAGTTTTTTTTTCCTAGATATAAAAAAACACTTTATCACTGGTCCCGCGGTAAACAGTGAGTTTTATTTCCCTCAACCTCAAAGTTCACTTTTGAGGTTCTCGGGGATACAACACTCACTGTGTCCGTTGGGAAAAATCATGAAATTAGATTTATATTTTCCCGAATCCTTTTCTTCGAATCTCGCGGTACTCTTAAGTCAGTTAGTTTGTTTCTCCTTGTGAAAACTATCAAACTCCAAACTGATTATGGAACACGGCGTAAAATTCGAAATATAAGATTGAAAAATTAGCCGTCGTGGTTCATGTTCTCCACACAACGCAGAATTTGATCATTTCACGTTGTTTTACAAAGGACGGCAAAGAAATGTACCAATAGAATTATTAAGCTTGTGCATAGCCAATTGCGCTGCTCATTAATCCTTTTGTTTAGCGACGTTGCCGTTGCGGTTTTCTCGGGCCCCGTTTACACATCGCCGGAGGAATATAAAACGCACTGAACAATCACCGATCATTTGGATTTGTGTTTAAACGAAAAGTCCGGCAGGGAGGTCACATGATTGGCGGCGAGCTCCGTTTTCAAAATGTTTTCTGTCCTCACAAAAACGAAAAGCTGACGTTTTTAAATTCCTTCGGTTTGAAGAGCGTTATAGAAAAACTCCGTTTTGGTGACTGATTAGTGTGGACGATAGGCCTAAACGTAGAGATAAACCTGTTTTCAAATTTCTCCAGCGTAGTGCGGTAAGGCGCCGTCCACACTAGTCCGTTTTCAAACCGGAAAACGGAGCTGTTTTGCTCCGGATACGGCTTTCGTCCACACTACAAAGCCGAAAACGATCACCGAAAACAGAGCCATTCGAAAACGCTCTCGGCCAGAGTGGAGCGATTTGAAAACGATGCTTTTTGAAAACGCTGTTTTCTAGTGTGGACGGAGAAAACGATGCTATCTGAAAACGGTGACGTAATCAAGGCGCCAGACCTCTCGACCGTGAGTAGCCAAAATGGCGCACAGACGCTTCCATGCGCACTGAGGGTATAAAAGCGTTTTCAAAACGGATACGGCGTTGTAGTGTGGACGGGCGAAAACGATAAGTGTGGACGCAAATCTTTTTGAAAACGGAGCAAAACAGCTCCGTTTTCGTTTGAAAACGGATCAGTGTGGACTGGGCCTAAAGCTCCCAAACAAACTTTTTTTTGCACACTTGATTGACTGCTTAACAAATGACCTCTCACAACTGACGTCAGTTTCTTTGTGCGTCTGTCCTCTTATTGATGATTAATTGTTCCACAACATTGTTAAAGTGGCTGTGGAACCATGAGTCACAGGCGAGTGGTTCCGCAATAAACTTTCGCGAACAGGACAAATTACTTCTACCATGAGTAGTTTGCTTATAACATAAAGGTGAGTAGAATGAGAGCGCACAGGTGGTGCTGCTTAACAGCAACCACTGTAAGCAACGAATACAAAGAGATTAATCCCTCATCTCCACCTTTTTTGTAAAGTTAAACCGGGCAAAATAGCGGAAAAAATTGGAGATGTTTGGGAAGACAAATATCTCCCACAGCGCTATGTGATTGTAATAGTAACTGAATTCTGTGAATTTAAGATGTAACTGGTGGATTTCTCTCCTGAGTTCGTTTCGGTGCATTATCGGGCCCCGAGCGCGTGAAAAGATCACAGAAAACCGAGGAGCATTTCAAATTCTTAGCGCAGACTGCTGTGATGAGTTGATGCGATGGGTAATTGATCTAGCCTTTGCATTGTAGTTGCGTTTTTATGGCGATTCAGACTACGAGTACTCCCTCCTTAGCTTAGTCCGTCGTGTGTGGCGCGTAAGAAAACCTCGACGAAATGTTTAATTTCACGGGAGAATTTTTTCCTCGAGTTTACTCACGGTCATCTTCAACAGACTAATTTATAAAAGCGAAAGGGGGAATACTCTAGGTCTAATGGTGATTCTGTACTTTGTGAAGCGAAAGTGTTTTTTTTTGGGAAGACGTCGCTTAGGATCACCGTCCTTGCTTTGTTTTATAAGGCTAACGAAGTCGAAAGAGAAAAAGCAAACAACGACAACAAGTTGGACAAAATATATCATGTAAAACCACAAACCCGTCAAAAATTGACGCAATTTAAGCCCAGAATGCATGGAAGTTTTTTTTCTGCTTGAGTTTAGTGTATTTAGGACCAGTTAAGAGAGTTTCCCATACAAAGTCTATTAATTAAACGCTTTTGCCATTGAATCAAGGGTCAGATATTGAGTTTGTGCGGTCTGTGGATAAAACAAACATTAAGGCATATTGAGCATCATTTTGTAACTGTTCTACCGAAAAAAGTGAGTCCAGTGTTAGAAAAAAAGTACATAATCTGTCTGCACGGTCTGCACAGTCGTAAAACAGGCGGATTAGCGGGGCCAGTGCAAAACGCAGTTCCTAACGACAACACTTTTCATGAGCGATTCAAAACAGTTGGTGGTTGACGTGAAAAATGTAAGGTCCACACTAAACGCTTCATTACAGCTAGAAATTAACCGCTGTAGCAAATTTTAGAAAGCAGACAATTTGTTGGTTATAATAAACGTGAAGAATGTTGATGGAAGTGCCCAAGTCTTAACAAATGTCCAGACATTTCAGGACTGTGCCCTTCATCAGTGTTAGCTCTTTTAGAAACTACCACAAATAAAGTTGTGCATAAAGCTGACCCATTGGAAAGAACTGATGAATGATGACTCGACTACTTGGAAAGCACCGCATGAGCTGGCATCGGCCCCCCCCGGAGAACCGGAGAGACTCGGAACAAGTGCCCGTATCTTGGTGACTGTGGGGCTCCCTTACTATACGAGCTCCTATGATAAATGACCCAGGGTGTCCCTAGAAGCTCATCAGAAAAAGATGTCGGCGACTTTGTTGTTGTTGGACGGTTTCTCTGCGGGGACATTTTGAATGACCAACAGAAGCCTCTCTCGCAAATGAATTTAGAACCAGGCTGTGGATGTTTCGCCTTCTTAGTGCGCGTGTTTTGACTTGTATGTCGGTAATGGTCTGTTCCACGTAAACCCTTATTTCTTTGTCGGTCTTTTCTTTCGGGAAGTGTAGGAGGTTTATTGGACAATTTTCAACCCTCGTGCGCTTGCCGACAATATAATCGTAGGATATGCTTTCTGATATAACTTCTTTGAGAATGCCGCCATAGTTAAATCGCTTGTGAAGTGCTTTGGAGACCATTTCAATTGCGACGGTTAGGATTCGGACGAAGCTGACACTGCAGCAATTTGGAAGCGAAGAGTTCTGTGCGTGCTATGGAAGTAGATGAAATAGGTAAGCTTTGAAGCGACGGTGAACTCATTTATTTAAGGCACTAATTGCTGTTTTCTTGCTTACGGTTTTATTACCAGTCGCATTTGTGGGTACTGTTGTTTATTGGGAGCGAAAACTGCGTGAATTGTGTTTGTCGCGTCGAACATCGAAAATACCAAAGCGATGCAATCGCGCACTGTTTGGCTGTCAACGAGTTTAGCAGATGGTTTTCTTTGTTTCAAATTCCTTACTTCTTTTGAAATAAAAACAACTCTGCGTTGATGAGGTTTCTTTATTGAGCACGACTATAGAGATTTTTAGTCTCAGGAGCATGCCATTATGTTGTGCAACGTGGTTGTGTTTATGTGTGCGGTTCTCGCATGCTTCTTGTCTCAGAAAATACTTTCAGTATTTGAAACGATTTTCTTTTACAAGAACGATAAATTATGCAGGTTATTGTAGGCTGTTATTATAACGGCTCTTTGTAGATTATGGTGGCTTTACATTTTAAGTTATACAGTTGTTTGAAGTATTGAACTTTGCGAGGTCTAATTTTAGCCTTTCAACCATTTTCAAATTTCTTTGAAGCATCAACATCAGAATTCCTTTTGTTCCATTTATTATTCAGAATAACTTGATTAAACTATCTTATAGAATTTTTTTCTCAATTTTTTTTCTTGCAAGATCAAGGGTTTTGTCTCATTTTCTTTAAAAATTCATCAAATTATATTTAGTATTTAGACTGAGTGGAGTAAAATTCAGAGGGTTTTAAGCTAGGCCAATCAGGTGTCTTCAAAA
>CM042747.1:5493336-5516563 GCA_022496165.2 Catalaphyllia jardinei
ATTGATCAAAACTACATCCAGTCAGGGAAAATTAAACCCACAATAAAATGGTGTGCTGGAAAGAAAACTTGGGAAATTAAGCCCACCTTGAAACATTTGCACGTGTGAGATTGTAAAGTTCATTTGTATGTTGTGGATGAACATGCTTGAATTGAAAGGGCATTAATTTGACTGCTTTAAAAAGGGATTCCTGCATTGTCCCCTTTCCAGACTGCTGGACAATGGGTTGAAATTACATGTAGAAAAGACGGCTTTCCAACCATAAAGTAACATTCAATTAATTTTGTTCTGAAACATTCAACTTTTGCTCAGAAAGGGATGCTTCAATAAGTCCACAGCTGTTCTTGAAGATGTTTAGAGATATTAATCATAGGCTTATTTTACAATACATGCATGTATGCTCAACTATTTTCCTACCTGTGATTGTTACACTTCCAGATCTTTGTTTTGTATAGCTTGAGAATGTAAAACTGCTTATAATTGAATGGCTTGGTGCAAGACGGTCGTAAGTGACTTTATTGGTTAAAAATTTTTTTCCTTCAAAAGTGCCTGAATTTTTGCATGTGCTTTTCAATAAAGTAGACAAACATTCTCTGAAATGCTCTACTTTTTCTGCTTTTTTGCGTTCATTGTGCACGTTTCGATATTTTGACTTCATTTTTCTCAGAAGCAAAGTGCAAACCAGCCAAAAAAATTACATGGCATTGTTTTACTACTAAATTGAAAAGCACTTGCAAAAATTCAGGCACTTTTGAAGGGAAAAAGAATTTACCCGAAAAAGTCACTTACGACTGTCTTGCACCAAGCCATTCAATTGGTGGATCTGCTCGTTAACTATAAATAGGCGAATTCTAGTTCTGGGCTACAGTATAAATGAGTTCACCTGTAAGTGATGATGAATCCATGTATGTGTACATATGTGGGTGAAGTGTTTGCTATTAAATGTACTCACTGGTTAAATTAAAAAAAATATCCTAACCATCTTTATAAACCTTCCTTACAGAAGAAATTAACCAACCAGGTACCTCAACAAGAAATGGCCCAAAGATCCATCCCCACATCAGCACCTACCACAAATCCAGGAAGAAAACTGCCATTGAATCAGAATGGTCCCATCCCAAATATACCACAGACACGAAGTCCTGTTCTGAAGAGAACTACTGATAGCCCAAGTAACAATGAAAAAATGCCTGGGAATAGTACCAAGGCAATGTTAGAGAAGCCGAATATGTCACCAAAGCTGTACAGACATCCTTTAAACAAGGAGAAGATTGATGTAATGGTGAATTCTGCATACAAAGAGGAAAGCGATTCTGTCAAGGTGAGTAGATTTGTATTATAGTGAAATGCTTTGTAAATCAGATTTCTCATCTTTTACTGAATGTTGTTAGGTTATCCTAACAGTTGTTTGCAATGTATGCAAGAACTTATTTTCAAAAATTGGTAATAAATACTTTTAATGAAGTACTGTAAGAGATCAAATCAGATCAGGTCAAATTAATAGTCTAAGAGTGGTTTTTTATTTGAGTGTCGAAAAGTACCGGTTAAACTCATCAACAATAGACAAGCTTGGGGAATGGTGCCTAGAAAGGAGGGTGAGGCCACGAATCAAACTGAACCAAATGTGTAGGGTATCCATGACAACCCTGTAAGCGTCAGCCACCCACCCAGCACCAACACACTGACAAGTCAGTGGAAACACAAATACTTGCCACATACTTACCATAGGTGCAAACTATCCCATCTGACAGCATTAACAAAATGCACATTACTTGAGATCCGAAGCCGAGCCCTGGCCACCCTGCACCAGAACCCTGGGAGATACTGCTCGCCAGCATTGTCTTGCGTTTAACTCAGCCTAAATTACATTTAGCCACATTATGTGGTTTTGCATCAGCTACATTACACAATTGGCTCAAAAAACTCACGTCACTTTTTCATCCAATCAGAAGCAAATAAAGCAATTTAACCAATCATGACTAACTCGCACTCGTTTTTCAGCACTTTGTGTCAGCTACATGTAATTACTTCGAGCTTTGATTGGTTGACTGTATTGTCTATCACTCTGTCTTTTGTGATTGGCTCTGATTACTTTGGTTTTGATTTTACGACACTCAATATGAAACTGCTTTATTTGAATTTGAGCTGTTAACTCATTGCTCATGTTAATGGAAGGGTTTTTCTTGGGCAGGTAGGGGGGGGGGGGGGGGGGCTTGTGAGAGGGTGTGTAAAAATGATTTTCTTTTCACCCTGGTCTATGTCTCTCTTTCTCAATGTTCAGGACTTTGGAGCCAGTGAACAAGGGAAGAAACCAGTTCAGTCAGCCAAAGGTCAACCAGTTGTCAGCCGAGATCAAAAAGAAAATGCTGATTTGCATGTGTGGGAGGAGGATGATGTTGATTCTGTTAAGGTAACTAGCTACTGATGATTAGAATCAAAATATTGTGCTCCCACTCTGGAATTATGCTTAAAATATAACACAGTTTCCTCTACTAAGAGCATTATTAAAAAATCTTATTGAAATTAGAATAGACAGTGTATCGTTAGGTTCCACCACACTTCATCAGTTGCAAACAAAATGTTTAAAAGGGTTATATGATGTTCATTATGGTATCAAGGGGTCTAAAGTGAGTGTCAAAGATGTTGGCTAATTCAAAGCTGAAGAATACTCTGATAATTAGTTTTCCCTTTAAATCTTAAGCCATTTGTTGTATTGTTCTGAGAAACAGATTTAATATAATTATTTAACAAACTTCTACTGATATTTACTGAAAGACTAATTGATTCTCCATGCTTTGTTTCAAGGATTTTACAGGAAATGATCGACAGAAGGAAGAAAAGTATATGGAAAGAACAGATGAAGTGATCTATCAGCGAGCTGCTGAAGAGCACATAAGAAGACCACCTCTCTGGCATGATGATGAGGTTGATTCAGTCAGGGTGAGCCTTCTTCTGCTCTATTTGCACTCTCAGTTACCATTCATAGAAATACATCTTCCAATTTAATCTATTTTGATTGCAAAGAAAAACAAGCCGCGCATGGTTTGCATTATGCGATAACTGCAGTGGAAACCTTGATTTTTTTGACCCTCACCCTTGAAGCATGTTTTGCTCCCTTGACAAGAAAGGTTGATGGAGAAAATTATACTCTATGCTTTGAAACTACCCAAGTTTTTTGAATCAGTTTCCATTCCGTTTCTCAATTCCGTTACATGTAAAACTTGGATGAGTTATAGTCACTTTTCACCTTCCTTACATAATTGTTATAAGTAGGTTTTGCCTAGGTTCAAAGAGGAACAACCACAACCCTACTGTACTGTGTCTGCCTGGACGTTTTCTGCAAAACTTAATTCCTGAGTTATATACACCCTGTAACCTTCTATGATTGTTGCTCACATTGGCATCAATGGGAGTTTTTTTATGTCAAAGCTTATGTCTTGCTTATCATAATAACTACTAGGATTTCAGTCGTGTGTCTGGAAAACAAGAACCTCCCTCAGGCTTGGCTAGTCAGCAACTGAGCAGACTTCCCTCAGATGAGCACATATGTCTGTCTCCCCCCTGGAATGAAGAGGATGATGGGCCTGTCAGGGTAGGTTCACTCTTTGACTTTTCAATGATTTTACTCATTTCTTTCTACTTTTGTTGGTGATTACATGTACTTTTTTTTATTTAAAGAATATTTATTACATTTGCTCTAAGCACTAAAAGAGTTCATCTAGATAGCTTAATATGCTGTTTAAAATGCATATCACAAGTGATGATCAAACAAAAGACACACAAAGGAGTAGAAGTTAACAGAAATGGTTGGACAAGGAAATAAATGATTGGAATTCTGAAAAAAGACAACATTAGTGTTAAAATCATTGTGAGAAATATTATTTAAGAACCAATCAATTTTTTCCCTTTTGGAAGTACAATGCCATCTATTTCTGAGTAACTGTGCAGAGAAAGCAAACAGCTTTTCACACAGTGCAGCAAACTTGGGCAGTACAGAAAAATTGTTTAGGATCTTCAACAGGTGCATTGCAAGGAGGACAGGCTTACTTGTTACTTGCTTCAGGAGTGTCAAACAAAGACCAAAACCACCATATTTGTAAATTTCCCACCAGGCTTATAATCCCTTCATTATTCATGAAAGGGATGGCAAGTGGTCATGCCATCACCCTTGATTTTAAATCGAAAGAAACTGTATGGTTAAAAAAAACCGGAAGCACCTTCATCTGCAAAATTTACACACTACTCCTGATTATTGTAGAGCAGTCAACATATTTTGGATATGTTGTGTACAAGCTTAGAACGATTGCTTGAATTCTTGAATTCTGTGTTTCTCGCAGCCTTTTGTAACGGATGAACCAGTGACAAAGAACTTTAGTATCAATAACATGGTAATGGAGGAGAGGATGAGACAGGGGCAACCACCTCCCTGGCACGAACAAGATGAGATAGACTCCACAAGAGTGAGTACAAACATGTTGATGCTATAAAGTGTAAACTAGAAAGGAACATGGAATAGAATACTTTTGTTATTAATCATTTTACTGACAGATGGTTGTGTCGTGGATCCAGGACAAATAGTTCGTATACATGTGTCATTTTTCTCTACATGTATAAAGTGTGGTTTTCCACTGGCCGAGGAACAAAAGAAGCGGAAAACGTTCTTCTCACACACGGCTGGGAGTCTGAGTACAAGTTTGGGGGGGGGGGGGTTCAGGTCACATGACTTGTGTAAGGTTTAGTTTTTGTTTTTACAATCTGCCAATGCCTGACATGCCCCACCCATGAAGTATTTTTAGAATGTAGCAAGTTGAAGGGTACTTATTCTCTAGCCACTTTTATGTGTCATTGTAAGACAGCTATCAACATGTTATGTTATTAATTAAAGGTCAGCCTGCGTGGTTCAGCTTGGCATGGCTCCCAGCAGTGTATGAAAAACATACATGCTTGTAGTTTTTAAAACGTTTTGAAAAAAATGCTAATTGATAATTCATGAAGAAGCATTTTAGCAATCACAACAGATTTAACATACTTTGAATGGCAGCCTGTAGTGAACACTAATTAACTGTACTGTTGTTCACAGGACTTTGCAGCACAGTATCGTAAAACAAGATCAATGGAGAACTCACGCCGTCCATCAGAAGAGAACATTTATCTGACCCCACCCTGGATGGAAGATGAAAGACAGTCTTCTGGGGTAAGCATCATCATCTTCACCATCATCATTAACTTTATTTACCCTCGAATGCACGAAGTACATGTAGCATTGGTACCAATTTCCTCAAGCAAGCTTATGTTAACAGTGCGATATTGATTTGGAACTTTAATCAAGGATTTTCAATATGGGTTACCAGTCCACTCCAGGTAGCACTTTTTTAGCGTGCAACGGCAGCCAAAAATCCTGACAAATCTCTTTTAATTCAGGTCTTACTAAGGTCTACTGTTGTTGAAAGCAAGCTGTTTCGTGTAGAAAACTACACGTATTCGCTCTATGGTGATTTGCACAGTCCGAAATTTTCAGCCACTAAACTTCTTCTCTTTGTTCTACAGGGTCGACCCGGTTCAGACCATTCATCGAATCGATCATACAGAATGACCTTTGAAGAGCAGCGGGCCATTCAAGAAGAAGTCAGAAGCACAGGGATTGCCGAGGCTGGGGATAAAGTACAGGCACTTCGAGATGAAAAAGCCGCAGACAAAGCTATTCCTATTGTTGGACCGCCAGTACCTGGGAGAGACAGCGGATTCTGTAGCGAGCAGGATCAGCTTGCACAACAGACACAATGTGAGTAGATGTTCTAACGTATGCTTAACAGAGCTTATCAGAATTTTTGCTCTCACCAATTGCAACCGTTAGGAACTTTGCTGCGTTCGTCAAATTTAACCTCGTGGTAAAAGTCAAGTTGATAATCAGCATAGTATTAGGCATCTGTCCGGTCCCATTGTTCAGCGTAATATGGAGATTGTTTCGTCATGCTATTTGTCTCGCTATACTTTATTTTCTGAACGCGAAGCGACTGACACAAAACTACATTTAAACCGAATGACTGTTAAACTCAACTGAAACTGAATAATATTTACCAAGCTTAAATACTCCCAGCGGTTCACAAATTCTGCACCCAATCATATTGTTTACAGTGGTACAAAAAATAAGTACTGTACATAGTCAGACGATATACGGATACCTGTGAAGCTGTCAAAACTTTCAGGTCATTTGTCCAATATGTACTGTTGCTTGACACCAAATAGAATTCATCCGTGTTATGAATGGTACTAAACAAGTTACAATACTTCAAAAACCACTCTCTATTACTTGTATTTGTATAGCACCTTGTTCCTTTTTCTTTAGGATAGTATTACTGCTTGCATAGTTGTTAAGTGCCAGGAACGTAGGAATGACGCTATATAAATGAAGTTGTTATTCTGTGATCCTGCGGTGCATGGTTTGTTTATTTTCGTTCTCAATGTAAGTGTCTGGCATTTTATCAACAGGTGTGGCAACTGATGGGTTACCTGGTAATGCACTGGCGCAGGGAGATCCACTAGTCACAAAAGACGCCGTCAGTGTAAACCCCCCTATAGACATACCACCTGTAACCTCGTTACAGAGCCTCAAGCCAACAGCAACTCAGACCCAGACTTCAACCACAGTCGCTGCAGAACCTTATAAGCCGAAATCTCTAACTCCGAACAAAGACGCTAGACATGTCAGTCAGTCGTTGCCTAGTAACAGAGAACGACCAATCATGTGCGCTGCTCCCCAGGATATGAGAAGTGGTCAAGACGCGAGAAACCGTCACGGAGGCGAGCCGGGCTCTAGCAGTAGAGGCCTCGCGAGGAGTGTCAGCCAGTCAAGTCTAGAAGCCATGTGTTATTCACCGCACGACGCGTTGGATGGTTTGGAGACGTCGAGCGTGGTCAGTTTCGCCAGCACGGCGGCGACTCACCACGACCTCGACACGCGAATTGACATGGTGCAGTCATTGTTATCCATGTTAGGGACTCACGATAAAGATGATATGTCTAGGACTTTGTTAGCAATGTCTAACAGCAAGGACAGCTGCGCAGCCATGCGGCAATCAGGCTGTCTACCACTTCTTATTGATCTGCTTCACGGCAAAGACTTTGCGGACAAGAATGCTCGTCGCGAAGCCCGCGCGCGAGCAGGCCTCGCGTTGCACAACATCGTTTACTCAAACGTGGAAGATAGGCGTGGTCGACGGGAGGTACGAGTTTTGAGGCTGCTGGAAATTGCGCGTGCTCACTGTGACGTTGTACAGTTTAAAGGTTTTCCAGTGCACCCTTGCGCGGAGCGTTGGTATCCACCGTTGATGGATTATGGGCCGGCCCCGGCTATTGCAGCACTTATGAAACTGTCATTTGAAGAAGATCATCGCACGGCCATTTGCGAACTTGGTGGACTTCAAGCGATCGCGGAACTCGTCCAAATCGATCACCAAGTGAACGAACAGTGCAAAGACTTTTATAGCATCAGTCTGCGCAAGTATGCGGGTATGACAATTACCAACCTGACCTTCGGTAACACTAAGAATAAGAGCCTGTTATGCAGTATTCCTGGCGCTGTTGACGCCGTTATCGCTCAGCTTTACACTGTTGAAGAAGAAGAGATCATCCAAGTCTCCGCTAGTGTGCTTAGGAACCTTTCCTGGAGAGCTGACGAGCTTTGTCGCAAGACATTACGTGATGCAGGAGCAATAAAAGCGTTGCTGTCCGCGGCCCAAGCAGTGCATGGAGAGCCCGCGTTGAGAACGACCCTTAGTGCCTTGTGGAACCTTTCAGCTCACTGCTCTGATAACAAGGTAGAGATCTGTGCGTCGCCAGGTGCCCTGAAATTCCTTGTCAAGTGTCTTAACTACTCCAGTCCCTCAGGGAACATCTCCGTTGTAGAGAGCAGTGGTGGCATCCTGAGAAATCTTTCCTCTCACATCGCCGTGCGACCAGATTACCGTAAGACTCTTCGTGATAGTGGTTGCTTTCAAATTGTGCTCTCCCATCTGCGCTCGCCAAGCTTGAGAGTGGTCAGTAATGTATGTGGCGCATTGTGGAACCTTTCCGCACGGTGCGTCGAGGATCAAGAGTTACTCTGGGAGCTCGGAGCTGTTTCGCTGCTTAAGTCTCTTGTCAACTCCAAGCACAAAGCGATTGCCACTGCGTCGGCCGCGGCATTACGCAACCTGATGGCCGTGAAACCAGGAAGTTCCACGGACAACGAGTCAGTTTCCTCTAGAGCTGCCAGACACTATCGGAGCATGCCTGCAACTGTGCGGTCAGCGGACGCTCAGGCTAGAATTAAAACTGACGTTGCAAGAGTCAGGAATCACTCTCCAAGATCGCAGTCTCCATTGCTTCCTGGCCAGGTTACCCAGTACTCCATGGCGGTGCGACAGGCTGCTAAACAAGATTACGAAGCTGCCACTTACTCTCAGCATGAAAGTGTGGCGGGTAACATGCAACTCGGCCAGGTTCCCCAGCCCCTGTACCCCCACGGCCAGGTCACCAAGCAGACCGAGGACTACAGTTCGCAGCCATTCTACCCAGGAGGCCAAGCTGCCGTTATTCCAGTCACCAGACAAGACATAGACGCCGCCGTTGCGCATCCGCAGCAGCCAGGAAGAAAGAAGAATGGATCATCAGCCTCTCTCGCTCACTCAAGCTCCAGCTCCAACCATGGTGCCGTCCAGAACGTGGAACCTAGTCCTTCGCTCTTACGTAGCAGATCAGACATAGGTCCCAGGGCCCTCGCAGGCAGGCAGAGGAGAGCTAAGGCGCGTGGCATTGATTCAAACAGTATAGATAGTGGTGCGTCCCTTGATAGTAGACATAAGGCGCATTTGAAGTGGACTCAGAGCAATGATTCACTGTCCAAGCATCGTCGCCAATCTCCGAGAGATGCTTCCTCTAAGCAAAATTTCGAAAGGCTTGATGGCGACCCTCGCTATTGCAGACAAACAATGGAAAAACGCCAACATTCTCGTTCCTCTAGCGATGGCTGTGCAGTAATTCCACTGTTGTGTGACTCGTACCCGTTACATGTGTCACACAAGCCCAAGAGAGGTGAAAGCTCAAAAGACAAGAGTTCAGCTGAGGCCTCGGTGGTATCAAGGATCAGAGGTGTGATGGCGCATAGGAACATGGAAGGAAGCAGTGGACAGCCTCAGCAAGGAGATAGCACCTCTCTGGTGTCTCCATCAACAGCTCGCAGACTCAACCAGTGGACAAACACTTCCTTTGGGGAGACGTACGAAATGGCGGAGTTTGGTCCACAAGAGGCGAATTCGCCGAGAATGACAAGCCAGTCAGTATCAGCAGATCAGCCGGGTACCTCGGCCTCTCGATCCAGCTCCAACACCACGCGACCTACCCAGAGACACTCTACACAAAAGTTCAAATCGTACCGTGACTCGGACAGCGGCTCAGACTTCGAGATAGATTCCGAGGAAGAACGACACCTGTTCGGGAATCCTCCGCATGCGTCAAGTCATCCCGAGGCAAGCAATGCTTGGATTCAAAAAGCAAAACCCAAGGGCCATTTGCCTCGTTCAGCAGACACTGAAAGCGTGGCCTCGTCAACGTGCAGCTGTGAACAAACACAAAATATCTGGATTCGCCGTCCGGATTCTAAAAGTACATATTCCAGTGGTGCTTGTGGGAATTGCAGTCGGAGTCGTGCTGTTAAGGGTTCAGATAAGAACACTGTTAAGAAACAGATGGTGAAAAGTAGGCGAGATTCAACAGATTCACCAATATCCAGCCCTAGCTCTCGTCGAGTGTTCAAAACCACGTCCGGGCGCGAACAGAAAAAGGACTATGATCCGAGTAAGAGAGGAGTCAAAGTCACGTCCCTTTGAACTTGATTGCAATACGGAGGTCACCTACCACTAGAGAACGTGAAACATTGAACAAAAATACTCAAGAACAGACTTGTCTTGGATGTTAGTTTAATCTTTGTAGCATTGCTTTCTAATGGATTTCCATTTCTGTAGTGTTTGCGGATTGGGTCACGGAATTCCGTCCTGTATGCTCTAGCCAATCGTAGCGAAGGTAATGTCTTGTTAGCCAATCGGAAGCGAAACTTAGACCTCATACGTGAAGTGCCAAGGTCAAAATGTTTGTCTTCATTTATCACCTGAAAACAAGTTTTGAACAAGGTTACTTTAATTAAGAGGTTCTTTCTCGCTGTCGTTATGTTATTTGGTAACGTTTTTGAATGCAACAGTTGAAATCATCCTGACAAGTTAGTACCAATAGGCGACTGATTTTTTCAGTGGTATTGAATGCAAAACAATTGTTGATAATTTATAAAAGTTGGTGTAACTGTATTGTGTTAGTTTCAAAGTCAAAACAGATCGTATTTGTTTGAGTTTATTTTGTTCCTAACACATGAAACTTGTCAAACTAGGTTTTTCAGTGGTCACTTCGTATGTATTTTTAATGCAGTTATGTCACGGCTTCGATATAGACACAAGAATACGGTTAAATCGAGAGTAAAACTGATATCAATAGTTCACCAAGGTGTAAGTGAAGCAAAAAATAAGGATGGTTGAGATTTGCATAGGATTGACGCGGATTACGAATTGATGTAGTGGCTTAATTTTGCGGGTCCGCAGCCGTGATGTAGCTTCTTGAACTGTTGTTTTTTGGTGTGTGTTCAGCTTTGTAGGTTTTCGTATTCTTAGTCGGTTGTTTTTGTTGTCAGGGATATTGACTGGAGTGCGCGCCATAAATTAACTTGTTTTTACGTCAAAAGAATTTTTCTAGTTTTGTCATTAAGATTTTTAAGATTTTCCTCGACGCAACGAAAACAAAATGTTGTTTCCGCGAAATTGAGTTCATTGTGGTCATCGAGCCAACTAATAATTTCATTAAATATGATTTATTTTAGATCTCATGAGTTTCTCTTTTGGGTTGTTATTCCGCCTGAATTTCAGCCGCCTCCTCTGCTCTTTAGGTCACTCGGGGAGTGGGTGGAGGCGGCGGCTGAAATTCAGGCTAGCTGTCGGAGAGAAAAATTTCAACCTGTGACTTGTTACTCTTCACGTGAAAGTATCGGTTGGCATAAAGTGAGGATCAGGAACGTTGAAAACTTTAGGCCTTTCAGTCATTTCTCAGTTGGACACGCTGACAGGTGTCCAGCCACCCAACCTCGAAAGTCGAGAGTCCACACAACAGAGAGGTCACACTTTACCCATAGTGATTTTTCTAACGACAAATCTGTAATCTTCTCAAAGCAAAGATCATTTAGCTAACAATTGAATTGAACTTTGGCATATAACAATCGTGTTTGCCTTTTCAAGCGCAGTGGAAACTATTTCATATAAAGATAAATTATTTTATAAATTATCTTATTATTTTGCCAAGTACCAGTCCGTAAAACCAAGCGCTTTGGGGAATTGAGCCTCCACCTAACAATGCCTATCTTTGGTGGATTACAAGAATTTACCTCGCCTCTGATCAGGAAATGGAAAACGAAAAATCTTCGCTTGATACTTTTTCACCTACTTTTAAAGTCAAGGAAAATTCTCGTAATCCACCAAAGATTGTCCGATTCGTTGGGGAAAACGAGTTACCGCTAGTTCAAGAAATCGGAATTCCATTTCTCGCAGCTCGATCTCATGTGTCAGCTTGTCACAAGAATCCATGTTGCTTAGCAACGTACCGACGAAAACTGGTGCCGAGTAAATTCAAGGCCGTAACTTGTTCCACTGACTGGTACAGAAATTGTTATTCTAGGAGCATTGGAAAGAACTGTCGAAACTAAACGGAATACTTAGCAGGTAGGCCAAGTTAACTCTAAATACCAAATCATTGTTATGACCAAATCATTGCTGTGATGAGTCCTCGAGATGACAAAAAGCTACTAAGAATGCCATTTAGTTATCGACAGTGAAATACTACATCTTCCCTTGTCCTATCACCAAGGACATTTGAAAGTTGATCAATTTGATAAATAGATTTCTTAAAACAGCCGTTATACTGGGTCTGGATAAACCAGTAGTCGTCACCATCCACATTCCCGTCCCCAGAGGTCGCGCTCATTTTGGTCAGCACCAAGAATCGCGACCTCTGGCCAGGTCCAACACCGGAAGTGCGCTATTCACGGACTTCCCGTCACTCTGCGCATGCTCAGAGTCAAGTCTGACAAATTTGATTGGTTTTGGTCTCAATCTATTGTCTTTACAAAGCCATTCAAGACCAGAATGTCGTTGGACGGAGGCCCAGAGGTCGCGATTCTTGGTGCCGGGACCAAAAGAAGCGCGGCCTCTGGGGAAGAGAATGCACCATCCATCGAACGGCAAGTGACGCACAATGCATTTGCAAGGCCTCTCCATTTCTACTGGTCCTTACAAGGCTTGTTCTTGAGATTTATCACCTGGAGTTCTGCCTCTGCACCGCTCTCTCGCCGCTTCTGAGAGGCTTTGCCTGGTGTCTTTTCTTTTCTATAACCTAGTGTAAACTCGTTTGCTCAGAGCTAGGTATCAACCTACTGTAAGTCCAACAATGCAGTGACATTGCTTATCGATGTTTGCCATGAGCTGAGCTTCGCGGTATAAATACAAAATATCAGGAGCGGAAATCGTTCCCAAACACAAGGCAACTGTTCATTTTGTCCCACCTGCCTCCTCCACAGGCTTTCTAATTCATTTTTTCACCGAGCGATTGGGAGACTAGGAGTGAGCAAAGGACGCGAGCAAGAGCTGGTAGGAGTTCGAGCGCAGGGAGCCCATGGAGCGCAGGGAGCCCATGGAGCGCAGGGCGCCCATGGAGCGCCCCTCACTAGTTAATCATTAATTTTTTTTTTATTTTCGCGCAAGCGACTCGGGACGAGGCAGGTGTCCGACTACGTCTGTTCAGGGAAACCAGCTATTACCTATGATAACCTTTACACTAGATACATTCGTGGAAATACATAATTTATGCCCTTTCCATAATTCCTATCGCGACGATAGCCAATGCTCTGTCATTGGGAAAAAGCTGTTGGACAAGCTTGGCCACAAACTGCGGTCCTTCCATGAGAGAATGTAATGGATTAGCGATGAACGAGTGAGCTTCCATTATGTGCTCTGCTAAACTAGTGTACTGCTTGTTAACACGAAGAGATTCCAAGTTAGTCAGAGCTTGTTCGGCTTCAACAGTGGAGGAAACAACGCGTCCACCAGGTGCTTGCTGTTTAGTCTGAAATGTAGAGAACAAAGTAAATCAAAAAGTGAAACAAAAAACAAACAGAGAAACAGACAGATGAAGACAGACAGACACACACACACAAGCAAGTCAGAAAGACAAGCAAACACGGAAATAAGTAGGCGAGAAAGCAAGCAGTCATTCCGTCCATCCGGCCGTCTTGTTTAGGAATATTTTTGGGATAATTTCTCAACCTTCTCTCACCAAAAATACATTAGTCCATCTTAACAGCGCTCAGCGATATCAGCGATATCATCAAAAAGTGAAACAAACAAACAAACAAACAAACAGAGAAACAGACAGATGAACACACAGACAGACACACACACACACACACACACAAGCAAGTCAGACAGACAAGCAAACAAGGAAATAAGTAGGCGACAAAGCAAGCAGTCATTCAGTCCATCCGTCCTTCTTGCTTAGGAATATTTTGGGGATAATTTCTCAACCTTCTCTCACCAAAAATATATTGGTCCATCTTAATAGCGTTCAGCGATATCAGAAAAGAAGAATCTTTCGTGTACACACCCTTTTCGGTTCTCGAACATATCCTGGCGCTTTGGCTTCCAGTCTCAGAAGTGAATTAGATGGCATCTGCGCTAAAAGAAATGCTTCTAACGCTCTGCAAATGAACCTGAATCTAAAACAAAACAAGAAATCGGAACAAGAATTATTCTACCGCACGGTGCTTTGTCATCGAGTTACACAGGAAATAACCTCGAAACAACAAAAGAAAGATTGAGCAAATCTTACACCCCTTATCTTTGTAACGAATTTCACAAACCATGAAAATTGTTAACACTGGAAGCTGAGAAACAGAAGGAACATAGCTTCTCAAATGCATTAATAATGCATCAAGCTAAAAGAAAAAAAAAACAACCTTGAAAGAGTTTTGGATACCCGGTCTTAATTAGCATAGCTTTTCACGATTTTTCCTTCACTTTTTACTCCTTTGTTTTTGTTTCGATTGAAAAAATATATCAACCACTCGAGACAGTGTTTCATCGACTATCCAAACACCTCGAATTTCGTCCAAAAATACTCCGCTGCGCGTCGTATTTGCAACTCTCTTCTCGGTGTTTGGATATCCCGATGAAACACTGTCTGGAGTGTTTGATAGATAACATCCAGTCCGTGTCCGAACAAGAAAATAGGGCCCGCCCACTATCCCTATTCAATCTGGGATGGTTTACTTTCCTATAAAGAAGTGTTTTGGTCAGAAATTCTTTTCTTTCTGATCACGCTGGGAAAAACTCGGGTATAGATTTTCCTGATACTTACTGAACACTAAGCTGAGATTTCTTTCCAAAGCCAATAGCTCCTAACAAGCCAGTCGAAGCTTTGTCTTCTCCTAAGGAATGCAAACTTGACGCCAGGAATGAAAGCTGTTTTGTGAGCTCATTTAGCGGCCCAGTTGCATAAAAAACCTGTCTCACAGATAGCTGAAGAATCTTGTGCCACAGCAACACTACTTTGGATTCAAATGCTCGTCTGACAAAAATATAAAAGAACTTAATCACGAAAAATACAAATATCCTCTTGTTCTAGCAATGTCTCAGCAACGATTGTAAAGTTTGGAGAATCTTGATATGAGATCAGTAATCAATCTGTTATAAAATAATTTGAAAGCAATTAAAGGTACATTTTAAGCTCGATTACCAGCCGCTGTTCGGGAAAGGAGCCCGCCAGACACGAGAGAGCGGCGGAAATCGAGCCTGGGCACATTTTCGCTCCAAAAAAAGATATCAGACAAAAGCATCTGCCGTTTTTCCAATTTCAAGCTACACTTGTCCAAAGCCGCGTGCAGTTTTCAATTTACACTACAAAACCCGGGGGGACTGCAACTAAAAAGGACGGGGGGTGCTCGTCCCAAATCCCTGGGAGATACCAAGACCCTGTTTTATGAGCATGGCGTGAATTTGTTTTCACCCGAAGAGGTACCAATTCTAAAACAACACATTATCTTCGCTCGTATTTTTACGGCTCAATACCCTAAAAGATACCGCAAAAGCTCCTACTGAGCTTTAAAAGATACCAAACTGCGTTTTAACCCCTAAAAAACGTACGACGAGCGCACCCCTCCTTTTTATATGCGAGTTCCCTCCCACGAGACAAAAGCCTAAATAAATACCCACGCATGTTAAAGTCAGCATGCATTACGACCTAGCTTACTTGACTTTCATGTGCGTGCACCACGAGACCATATCAGTCAGGACAGACATTTCCTGGGCGGGACTTTGGCACAAGGACAGCTTCAGGAGGATGTTTGTGTACAGAGTCAGCAAGGCGCCTTGTTTGACACACTCTGTGAGAAAATAACAGCGAGTTCAGAAATGACACAAGTTTCTTTGCCTGATAAACTTTAATTCTCAAGGCAGAATTAACAGATGGCTCCTGCAGGTACAAGGAAAAGGCACATGCCATCTGTGTTTGGTAATAGCAAAGCGCGCGAGTGACGTCATGACCCAGACAAGACTCAGACAAACAAACTGAAATGGTGGATGATTCTGAAGATTTCTTTAAGGCGAAAGCCGGTGTTTCTAAAACACTTTTCGCCTACATTCCCTATATTTCCCTCAGAATACGCTTATGTTGACTGTGTCTCGCGGGGAATTCAGTGATTTGCATTCTATTTTTAGACTTCGTGCGCGTCGCTATTTTGCGAGTCATTAAACAATACAAAGAGGAAACGAAAGTATAGCAGTTTAATTTGCCGAAAGGGATCTCCTAACCATAACAATGACAACAACGAGGACAACGACAACAATAAAATTATAACAAACCTTGAACAAACTCATCTTGCGCGAGCTCTGGGACTGACACACTAGTCACCACTTGTGCCCAGCCCGCGTCAGCAGCGTCCGCTTGAGAATCGGAAGGGGTTGGGGGCAAATGCTTTGCGAAAAATGACTCGATTCCAGTCTCCACAACAGACACCATGAATTGGATGTTAGCGAGGGTCCTACAAGCTGCTGGGACGGAGGCTAAGACGAGCATGGTACAGGAAGAGTCCCGGATGAACTGTAATACAAAGTCTAATGAAACACTGAGTACATCCCCTACGGGAGAGCAGTTGTTCAAGAGATTGAGCGCTTCAGACATCATCAGACACACTTCGGATGCAGTGCTGGCAGGGTCTACACCTAAGAAAAACACCAACATATAAATTCTTTTTACAAGTCTCCATGCATTTCCTCTAACACCAGATAAGAGAATTTGATATTTGATCAATGCTTACCTGACCCAGCCACAGACTGGATATCTTTCAAAACAAACAGGATAACAGGACCGTAAGAAGTGGACTTGATTTTTGTGTTCAATGAACATTTAGACAGCAGACTTGCTACACAGCGTACATAGGACGCGCGCTTAACAGCAGTGTCCTGAAAGAAAGAGAATAATCAGTCTAGACTAGACTAGATTAATAATATTACTTTTATTCTTGACTGCATAACGAAACTGTACTCCTTTCTCAAAAAACAACATTATCAAGGAGAAACGTTATACACATTATGGGAAAATCTTGAAGTTTAATTTAATCTCCAAAATAAACATAAATGAGATTTTAGAGTTTTGGAGTCGGCGAGGTCGGCGAGAAGGTAAAAATATTAATTTGCCATTAACTAGAAATGAGAGCGGTTCCCCGATAACGTTTGAAGGTATCTGTTATTGCTAAGCTCAGTAATTACGATACAGAACCTTCTACAACCTGCTTAAACCATTCAAAATGAGGATGCTAGCGCCTCTTAAGACAATCACATGTAAAACCCATTATAAGTCAAAACTTGGCTTTTGGGTTTTCCCGCGCTTTTCCCGCGCTTTTCCCCCGCTCTTCTTCTGATTGGTTTAATAGGAATTTAAGAAGAACTCCACGAGAAGCCCGAGGAATAAATGGACAAAAACTTTGTACAGAGTTTATTTACACTGTATCACAAACTTCTGTGCGACTGTTTAAAATATTCTCAAAAGGGAACATTTTTATCAACAGCAATGGTCGAAAACAAATGTGAAAATTCATATGAAACACTTGAAAGTACTGGTGAAATAAATGCGAGGACGACAGTTTAAATGTGTTTGTACAATTTCCCTGAGCTTTGAAATTTATTTTCTCGACTTCCCATAGAAACTAATTTTCTGTGTTATTTCCGGCTACCATTTATATCGTTAGCTTTTAGCGAATTAGAAAAGGACAGTAAGGTATTTACAATTATTCTGGTATAAGGTTTTTGTTCAATAAAATCGGAAAATGCTCGATTTGCTATAGGATTTCGTCTTAATAATAATCTTTAGAATTACTTAAAGGGGCAGTGTCACCCTATATGGCAACTTTATAAAAAGCGTCTTCGCTTCAATTGAATTCCAAAACAATGGTCTAGTTTTGTTATTTAAGACTATTTGAAGGTACTGAAACTGTTTCCTGTCGCCTGTCGCTACGGATGGCAAGGATGGAAATGGATTGAAATTGGCCAATTTTTTCAAGATTTGATGCTACGTCTTCAAAAAATCCGGCTCTTACTTCGGGTAGAAGACACAGTACACTAAACAAAAGAACACCGCTAAACAAACCTATTGTCTCCATTGTTTTCCTCGTTCTTTTGTCCTTTTGTCTTCTATTGTTGTACGTCAGCTGTGTCTTCTACACGAAGTAAGAGCCAAAAATCCTTAATATATTTAGCCCTCTCTGATAAAATTCATTTGATATCTTCGTCGTAGCTTTACAAAAGAATTGTGTTTATGAGGAAAGCCTCAAAGTAATGATTTTAGCACAGAATTGACCTAAAACTGCAAAATCCTCGTGACACTGCCTCTTTAATGGTTATTTTCGGTCCAATCACATGCTACAAACATTCCACCATGGGCAAAGCATAACCTGCAACTTACTGGACGTGTAGGTTGCATGGAACCATCTTTGGATACCACGATTCCTGCAGCAGCTCTGATCAACCTAGAGTAAAACAATCACTTATAAGTTAAGACAGCGAACGAAGGTTTTTAACAATATTGCCTCTAATCACTGTGTCAACGCCCCAAAGGTTTCGTTCAGTTGTAATGGCCGTAAGGCAGCAAAATTAGAGATTTAAGAAGCTGCTACGGCGACGCCGAAGACAACGTCGATTAAAAAAAATGAATTTATATTTTACCCACGAATCTCGTGACACTCTCAAGTCATTTACTTTGTTTATCGCTGTCAAAACCATCACGTTGTTGTTTTGCAGAGGACGGCAAAGAAATGTACAAAGAAATAAAACGCACGTGCACAGCTATTGTTCTGCTCACCTCTTGTTTAGCGACGTAACCGTTGCCGCTGTCGCCCTGGTTTTCTTAAACTTTCTTAAACCCCGACTTTCTCTGTCCGACCTCGTAGCTCAGTCGGCAGAGTGACGGTAGATCTATTCCGGAGGTCGTGGGTTCGATTCCCACCGAGGTCAAAAGATTTTTTCTTTACCTCGTGTGGTTCCCTGATTCCCTTTACTAGGGCTAACGCCCAGTGGGTTATTCATGGGTTAAATTAGCACTAAAATTTACACTTCAGAGTTAATTCTCTGCTACTTCATTTGTGTTCATAGTGCTACGCGGCACAACATTCATATGTACCCTTACTTTTTATTTACTTACTATTTTTGCGGGAGGCAGGTTAAACGGTGTAAAAGAAAACGCTGTATATTGGTCTAGAACTGTAAGTTTGTACAAAGAGTTTCTGAAGTTCGGGTTACAAACCTCAAAGCGTACAAGATTGAGGATGTGGCCTCAAGAATTAATTCTGCTTCACCGTTATTAATTTGCCAGGAGACGACTTGCTCGAAAGACCTAAAAAGATCAGAGAATGTCAGTGATATATATTATATATATGCCAGAATGTCAGTGAAATAACTGAATTCTTTCTGGCTTTCCTTTATGTGCACCTACATGAATTGCTACAGTGTCGATAAGCAGACCTTTCAATTTCCAAGTAGCAAAATCCAAAACATTTGGTAGACAGTCAGCCATGGAGAAAAATACAATTTAGTTGGCGAAGGTTTTCCATATGACATTAGCACACCCAAGTACAAGCACATAGCGAGGACGTTCAAAACACAAGCATACAAAGACCGTAGGCATCCACAGAATGAATAGTTACCTTATGTTCGGTTCCATACGTCCGCGATACAATAAAACAAGATGAAGACGATGTTTATGCTTTAGTTAAAGCAGCGTGTTCTTACTTGACATAGGCATAAGTACAAGCATAAAATATTTTGCTATGCTTTTACTTGTGTTTATGCTGTGTTGTGGCATCCCCACTGCTAGTGCTTATGTCGTAGGTAGGTAGGTAATTATACTTTATTTAAATCAAAGAAACACGCTAGCCCCAACACCACTCAGCTGGTTTCCATAGAGGGCGTGTTTGTAGGGACATAAAGAGAGACTAACACTATGTGGCATGACACAAGTTAAAACCAGGCGTTACTCAGATTTCCACCTATTGTTTCACACCTTCACACTGGTGGAGATAAGCCTGCGTTCGCAGGATAAAATGTTGTCTCTCTTTCCAGTTAAACCCAATGCCTTTACCCAATGGGACAATTATTCAATCAGCTTAGCTTTGCTGACGAGACAAACCTGCCATCCAGGTAGTGCCAGGGAAATGTCAGTGCACTGTCAAGTAATTCGGGCATCTTAGATCCCTGTGAACAGCACGATAAATAAATGCACCAGAAAACAAACCAATCTGTTACTAATGTAACATGTATATGAAATAATTCATATTTGAACTGCGGTTGTAGATGCAAGTGAAGTATGAAACCCTGATTTTTTTCAGGCTTCTTCTTTCCAATTGCTTAAATTGGAAAATTTACTGCGAGGATCATACTTCACTTGCAATCTTTTACTGTTACTAAGTTTCCCAGTTGAGCGCGACACCACGCAAATTTTGACGTCAAAACTTTGACGTTTCCAATGGCAACGTGAGCGAACCCAATGAAAACACGAGCAATCTAATTGTCGTTTCATTCATTCAAATAATTCAGTGTTGTGGAACGAGTTGTTATGTCCTCAACTAAATCTTAAAACGGTATTCGGCAGCACTAACCAGACGACTCAAAACCATCAAGGTCATCTATTTGTCTTTCACGTACTCGACTTTAACTTGACACTCCATGTTTGATGTGGGAGCTATACGAAAAAACACACAATACAATCTACAATAACGGAAAACACAACCGAGCCAAAACGCGTCGCTTAAAGACGAGTCTCTGCAGAAAGCTTTTCGCCCGCGTTGTTTCCATTGAATACGCTCTTGTTGCCATCGGAAACGTCGAAGTTTTGAGGTCAAAACTTTGCGTGGAAACTTGCGTGCTGCCGTAGCACATATTTTCCAGAAGGCAAGTTTATTATCATAGGGTGCCTTTGTGTTGATTGTCTTGTTCATCGTTGTAAAATAGACAAACCAGACATTTAGTTATCGATAAATATTTTCTATCGACAACTAAAGGTGATCGACAAGTAAAAAACGTAGTGTGTGAGATGAGTTGTCGACAGCTAAACGCTACACAACCAAGCAGTTTCGGAGACGCACTTATGCCCAGAATGCAGGTTGCTGAAATTCAATGCTCTTTATGAATAAGCATCACAAAGTGTCATTTTCATATTACTTCATATTTGACAGAATCATGTGTGTTTTGGTGACTTTTAAGGAAAGAGGACACTCTGTGATGCTTATCATAAAGAGCATGCATCTCATTAACCTGCATTTCTGGACATATCTGAACGAGCGACTCTGGAAAGATCCAGTCGAGGGGCGGTTTTGAATGGTTGTTGAAAAACAATGCAAATGACCGGAAGTAAATCAGAGAACAAATTGACGCACAAAACACCAAAGATAGAACTGTCTCTAAAGCCTAGTGTCCATGTCGGCAGGTGTTGCAACGACAGTGTGTTCGAAAAACAGCACCCCATTGATCTTTGCGGACAAAAACCCACGAAGGAGTTAAATTTACCTTTGCTGGAGAGACTTACACCTTTTAAATGTGTCGTCCCTGCTACGAAAAGATTATGAAGTTTAAAAAAATTAGCGATATTTTTTACGCTCTACATCACCAAAGCAGTCTCTAATTCTTTAAAAGGTGGAAGAGTCCTTTGTGATATATATATGAAATAATTCATATTTGAACTGCGGTTATAGATGCAAGTGAAGTATGATCCTCGCAGTAAGTTTTCCAATTTAAGCAATTGGAAAGAAGAAGCCTGAAAAAAAAAATCAGGGCTTCAACGGGATTCGAACCCATGACCTCCGCGATACCGGTGCGATGCTCTACCAACTGAGCTATGAAGCCACACATTGGGAACAAGGTCAAATTATTGAGTTCATATTTTCCCGTGCAGTGAAGTTATGTGATATATATATGAAATAATTCGTATTTGAACTGCGGTTATAGATGCAAGTGAAGTATGATCCTCGCAGTAAATTTTCCAATTTAAGCAATTGGAAAGAAGCCTGAAAAAAAAAAAATCAGGGCTTCAACGGGATTCGAACCCATGACCTCCGCGATACCGGTGCGATGCTCTACCAACTGAGCTATGTAGCCACACATTGGAAAATTTACTGCGAGGATCATACTTCACTTGCATCTATAACCGCAGTTCAAATACGAATTATTTCATATATATATCACATAACTTCACTGCACGACTTCTTCTTTCCAATTGCTTAAATTGGAAAATTTACTGCGAGGATCATACTTCACTTGGAAGAGTCCTTTGTTCGTTCCCGATCGCTGGTCTAGGGGAAAGAAGATGCTGCGTACGAGGGCGCAACTATCGAAACATAACACAGATTTGAGCATGCGCAGTGAACGTCAGTTCCAAAACTCTCGCTGGCATGCCCTGACATAGTTATCGACAACCTTTGTGTGGAATGCTCACATCGGACACAAATAGTCGCCGATAACATTCGGTTGTCGATATCAAATAGTTGTCGACAAGTCTTGTCTGTGGAGGTCCCAAGCAAACCAACGGCAACGAGAACTCCACCAAACAAAAGGTAGAACAATGACCGTTTAGTATAGTAGGTTTACCCTTTGTATATTTCTTTGCTGCATTCTGCAAATCATTATCATTGTGAAATAACAAATTTCTGCGTATTTTGCAGAACGCAAACGACAGCAGCTAATTTTTGCGTAGTTCTTTTTGGAATTGCTAGCGTTACTTATTTAGTTTGAGCAAGTTCTGAGACTAACAGGCGCACTAAACAGATCTAGACAATTGCGAAATTCGTAGCCAAAATATAAACTCATTTTATTACTAAGCACTTGCCTCGGGGTCCGTGAGGTCATTGCTTGAGGTCTTTAATGAGCGATCACGGCTAACGGGAATGATTGAAATCGGGCTAATCCCGTTTTGAAAAACCTTCCTAGAAGCACAAATCCCGAACCCAGTTCTCTTTTCCCAATTTCACACCCAGTACTCGCCAATAGTCTAAAAATTGTCCTGTGATCATGACGTTACAGGCGATGGCACTTTGCTTAGTAACCACCCTCATAAAAGGCGGGCTCAGCCAATATCAGCCGACAGCTTCACTTACCTGTACGTTCATGATGCTCTTCTCGTTAGAAAACATGACAAGGAGATGAAACAATGACGAATGAAGCCGGGTCACTGCCTCGGCTGTTTGACCTTCACTAACAAACGAAATGAAAACACGAAAGAATTCAAATCAGTGTCGGTAAAGCACTTTCAAATGCCAATAAACGTTAATGTCCGCTTTCTCATTCATTGACGGCCTCTACCTAATGTACTTAAAAGCATGGGCTTATGCGAAAAATGTGGAAAGCGTGAAAAGGAAACGTTTGGCTCAAAAAAATTCAAAATTTCAGGGGATCTTATACATCAGACCTCAAACTTACTCAGTAAGCTATCGGTACCGTATTTATTCTTAATTTACAATTAATTTTAAACAGTGAATATAGGAGAAGAAAAGAAAAGAGAAAGAAAGGATGCAAAGAGCTGGTGGTTCTATCACAGTAGTGATTATACCAAAGAGCAGAACAGT
>CM042747.1:5516573-5541989 GCA_022496165.2 Catalaphyllia jardinei
CAGTAATGAGTGGCTGGTGGTTCTATCACAGTAGTGATTATACCAAAAAGTAGAAGAGTAATGAGTGGGACGAAGCACTCTTCATTTAGCTCTTATTAACTGAGCAGCCGGAGCTCTGTATGGGAGAATCTTGACCGAGGTCTGCACACACGAACGAGGTTAAAGTTCTCCCATACAGACCGATTAAGTTCGGTTAAAAGATGGCACTAGAGAAAAAGAGTGATTTAATTTGTTTAATGTAACTGGTTTTTACTAGCTGGCATGTAAACGACGATGAAATGAATTTAATTCTGCCAAAGTTTTCTTGTCCTCTTTTTTTCTCGTCAGCCTTTTTGGCACTTCCATAAATAAATATCGTTAGAAGAAAATAGTGAGTATTTTTGCATTTTCGTTTGTACCTTTTTCATCGCACAATGTAACAAGTCTAGATGGGAAAATCAAGACCGCTTTCAATATCGATTTAAGCCAATCAAATTCGTGAATTCGGTAGTTCCCAGTCCTTGTGAGACAGAGCCATATGATAAGAAGTGTTATTTACGACGCGATCCAAATTGAGGCCACAATCAACACTCACTTACCAGTAAGCAGAAATGATTCTATTCCAGTCCATTAGAGGAAATACAAGACCAAGGAACCTAAAGCTGTTCTTACACACGCCATACAGCTAAGGAAAAAAAGCAAACAAATAAAATGTGGATGTTTTAATCTTTTAATTCTGTATTGTATTTTATTTTAATGTGTCCCCTCATTAGCATTGATTTCTCCCAGGCTACATGGTTTGACACTTCAAAGAAGTTTCTATTTCTATTTCTACAGAACGTTTAAAATCATTGGATTGTAAAAAGGTGTATGAATCAGTCTTGCTGCTTACACAAATTCGCCCAGATTTCAGAGTACTAGGTAATATATGGAAGCTAGAAAGGAGACTCTAGCTGTAACTAAGCTTTAACAAACCTCCTGCATAAGGTCCATGTTATGCAGTGTCGGTAGAAAGCTTTGCCAAGGAAGAACGAAGAACTTGGAGCGATACACGCGCAACACGTAATCAGGTATCCCTTCCTTGGACAGTGACGACACGAAGAAACTCCAGAACATGTTCATCACTGATGTACTGCTGTACGGAGCTAACGAGAGATAAAATCACACTGTAAAATGAACAGACACAAGAGTTGGATTTGAGTGGTGTAGGTGAGACTATAGGAGGTGAGACTACAGGAGCTGAGCTAGGCCGGGGGCAACTTTTCAACAAACCTTCTGTTGCTCTACTGTCTAAACTGTGAACAAGTCATGGCTTAAAAAGTCAGTTCCGAAGAGCGGAGAGAGAGGAGACTTAAAGCAAGTATGATATAACCCCAGAAAAGAGATTTCCACGGAGCAATGTAAGCGCGGGATAATATTCTGTCCGTCTCACTCAGTATCACAGATAGTCGCTACCTATTACTGTCCTACGTCAGCTTTAAACAATATATTTTTCTTACGTCCCCCAATCTAAGCCTTAACAATCAGACAAAACCTTCGATTTTCCGATCACTTTTTTACGCTTCTAGTTTGCATCTTACCATTTAAATGAGCCTGTAGGCAGTTCAGTGTGTCGGTGAACAACGCAATCATGTCTGATGCTTGAGGAACTTCACTCTCATTCCAAGGTGCAACTGGAGCATTCCTGTTAAAACAAGTAAAACAGCTCAAACAAGAGTACATCAATCCAGCTGGGCTTGAATCAAAGTGGTGGCTATGAGCCACTCAACTTGGAAAATGGATCGTTTCTAAACAGTGACAACTTTGATGTCACCGACTTAATCCGAAGGTTACGTTAAAGTTAAAGCCCACTGGGATCGGTTAAGATATAGTACAAAATTCAACGGTAAGATCTAACACTGTTGAAGACATTCACATTCATGAAGTTATCGGTCCGTGAGACCGAGTTATCTTCGTCCGTGAGAGCGAGGTAATTAAAAATTGTAAGGAGAGTGCAGCTTGTCCGATCATCAAAGCAAGTAATAGCTCTCATTTTCATATTCCTCTAATTTTTTTCTACTTTCACAGCCATGCAGTGTCAGAGATTTTTTTCCTCTTTTGGATACCTTTTCTCACCTTAGAAATAAAAACAACGCATAGAGTCACTATACCACAAGGACAGAAACAAGTTTCGTCTGCTCAACAAAGTTAAGCCCTGATAAACGCGACTAGTACTTGGATGGGTGGCCAAATACGAATACCCCGTGTTGTAACAATTTTTCTTTTTCTTTTTTTCCTGCTCCTTTTTCCAAATCGATATCATGGACTGCAGAGCTGCCATCCTTGTATAATGTCATTTCTTTTATTTATCAACTTTTTATTTCTCATTTCGCCATGGCCGTATTTATGTGTATTTATTTGCATTAACATATAAATAAACAGCGCGACACGTCGTTTGAATTCTCCTCAATTCTCTCGCCTGTTGATACTTCAATCACATTTAATCACGGCTTGAATCATTCGAAAATTCATACACCTGGTCAATTTTGTGATTTTCAGTATTTTCTTTTTCGGCAATCGAGTATGGTTAAACCTGTATGAGCAGGCACTTTCGGGAAATTTAAAAGAGACTTCTATAATTGCATGTAGCTTCTACTTATAAAAACTTTTGTGAGAGAATTTATTCAATGTAGAGCTTTTCTGCAATAAGATATTGAGTACTTAGGTCAGAATTCAAAGAATGCCTAACTTGACACGGTCAACTGACCGTGAACCGACCTTAAATGGCAGATGTTCAAATCCCAGGGGGGGGGGGGGGGGCGACTCCTATATGCAAAGGTTCAGAAATGCTCGTCGTCTCGGGTACAAATCTAGGATTCCGGTCTCACTTAGGGTGTTGACGTCGAAACATCACCATTTTTAGCTGTCAAAGTATCGCTTAGGGTGCACTCGAAGAAATAGTAATTAAAAGAAACGCTCTATTTAATTTCTGTTTTCAGGCCTGATTTCTGCTGAACTCTCGATTACGCGAGTCGGGTCTACAAGTGCCCACGGGATCCTTGAACAATAGCTAGTAACTGAACCTATTCCGTTTTGAGTGGTATCATTTAGGGGTATAATGAATCTCAGGCACTGTCCAAGTAAGTCCCCTAGGAGTTAAATTCAAATTTTTCGACAAGCATTCCCCGCCTTTTCATATGGGAGCTCCCCCCCCGGGTTTCCAAATGTTTAACGGGAAGTGATGGAGTGATGGAGTGAATTCACCCCACCACTACAACTTGGAAAATAATAAATATTTTCCAAGTTAAAAAATAGAGCGTTTTCAGGCGACCATGTTGCTGGTGTAATCCCGTGGGAGTTGAACTATTTTCTTTACACTTACACTAGCACGATTGCACGATTGACGTCATCATTACAAAGTTTTTCCCTCTGCCGTTTTAAAATGGCGGAAAGTTTTGAGAATTTGGATGATATTTTACGTTACTGGGCCAAAGATAAGGTACAAAAAGTCTTGCTGAGGAATTGAACAGGTTCGAGAAGCCAGAAAACGCCAGCCAGATAAAGCCGTTTCTTTCAGAAAATGATACAGAAATAATTTTCTAGCAGCCTCAGTCGGCAGTCGAGCGAGACTAAACCACGCATAAACTTGGTCTCGGTAAGTCGAGAACCATTGCTTTATCTCGAATTTAACAAACACAACAAACAAAATGTTCTCGAGATTAATTTATTTAAAAAAGTCAACTTTTCCCAGTGTCAAAACAACTGTTGACACACTGATTAATGTCAGGAATAAAACATTTAAACATCACTTCTTAAAATCAGTAAAATAAAATACATAACCTTGCTTTCCGATGCGAATGTTCCTGTCCGTTTCAGGGCACAGCAGCGAGCTTAAGTATAGCTAACTAGAGCTCACGGTCAACAGTATCGCAGCTAAAATGTGTCTCTGACACTATATCAAGCTGTTTTGAGAATCACCAACCACAGAAGACAAAAATCTCCACCGTCATTTTTGTTCCTTTCATTCAAAACTCGATTCAAATGGCCTCTAGGTCGACCGCAACCACCAGTTTTCCGAGGGTATTTTTCAACTCCTGTAATTTTTAAGGCAACGTCCAAGCTTTTCGGCTCACAGGGCAACTCCGATGACAAAAACCGACTTGATTTTTCCAGCATTTTCTTCAAGATTTGTAGATTTCGCAGTTAAATTCTGCTTTCGCTGTAAGTTTTCATTCCACGAGAAGCAACGCTCGAGTGGCGTGATTTTTCTCGACCAATCACAATTCTTTGCTACGCGTAGTAACCAATGAAATTGCTTCATTTTGAATGCATAGATCACGTCAAATGGCTTTTTTTTCGTGCAAAGGCGGGGCAAAGGCGGGGCAAAAGGCCGGCTTTCGCGTTATGTTAAAATGTTTTGAAACAAAAAAGGCTTTTTGTTATTATATAAAACAAATAGATTTCATGTTACCGTGCGTCTGATTCAGTAATAGATCACAGAAGACGTCAAAATGTGGTAAGAACATCAGTGACACACTCGGCTACGCCTCGTGTGCCACTTTTTTGTTCTTACCACATTTTGACGTCATCTGTGATCTATTACTGAACAGACGCACGGCAACATGGAATCTATTTGTTAAATTGATGCCTTATACAATGATAGTTGGACTGTGACGACCATAACGAAGGTTCCTACATATTTCCGGTAATAGCCCATCATCAATAATGATATTGCATTAAGGCGGGAAAGTCGCTGAAATGAAACATTTTTAGCAGAATCCAAAGATGAGAGCAGCAGTTTGCAATAACTTGCCAATAGCTAAACTCACTCTTTACGGAGCACAATCACGGTCAGATTTGGAGTTATTTCGGCCACCAACAAAATTACCTTTAAATTGAAGAAAACCTGAGAATACTTTACAAAGATAGAAAAATACCAAACACAATAATAAACCATAAAGGAACCAGGATGGTTAAGGATGGAGAAGATTGACACGGATTACAACTGAACAACGCAATTCAAAAATTTAGGCGAAACTTTTCAAACCGTTTAACCGTGACGCAGCTCCTACTACTCAAGTGAAATAACATGAAATCACTAACAAGGAGTTCATAGTTGCAAGTTCCTTTACGGACTAGGATTTTTTTCTAGCCATTACGGACAACGTATTTTGAAAACTAACTTTGAAAATCACATAACGTCAGCAAAATTAGTATAGGTGAGTGCAATTAAGGATTTATACCACGACTGTTGTTTAAGAATGGTCTCAAATTGCACAGGCCTTATAGAGTGCAATTTGAAGAAAATTTCAAATATCACGAGTAGTGCAAATCCTAATTTCATACGATTACTCATTTATTTTAAAACTGAGAAAGTCACGAACACGCACGCGTTAATTTTCACTGCAGTGCGAATTCAAATTCAACGACAACTTGCCCTGCTCTCAGCCAATCACAATAAAGTAATCCGCAATGTAAATCTTACCCTGGAATAGGAGATTCTTGTGAGCAAATCCACGGCTCAAACACTCGACAGATGAGCGCCCAAAGCTCTGTTAACACTAAAGAGACAATCAAGTATAGCAAAATGATGACTTGTGATCAACATCCTATTTATCCTTACGTTATGAATATGTCGTCAAGGAGACAAGTAATGAGAATATAGAAAATCATCAATAAGGCCAAGCAGTTCCACCAAACGTCTTGGAGACAACAGAGGATGAATAAAGCGTTAAGGATGATACTGGACACTGCTCAGAAAGAAGTATCACTTCTCCCTAGTAACACAAAGTAAAACTTTCTACATGACATTACTTTTTCAAAAATCAAAAATCCCGTAAATCCTCGAATTAGCGCTCCCACCTCCTCCACTCGAATAAGCACCCCTCTTATCGGCCGAAAATTCAAATAAGCGCCCCCTCTCGAATAAGCCCCCTACCATCCCCCCATTTTGTAGACGAGTAATGAGACAACAAAGGATGTACAGTTTTTGTCATATAGTTTTAAATTCGTACATTGTTTCAGTTTGTGAACACGTTAAGTTCTAACGGTGCCGCGATTTAAACTTTAGGATCAGCTTTTTAAATCGAAATAAAGCTTTTGTTGTTGTTTACGCGCAGATGATGTAGTTAAAAAAATGATCCTGTTAGGCCAGAATTTGGAAAATTAAACAAGCGCCCCCTCCCTCACTATAAGCGCTCCCCATCAATTTGAAATAAGCGCCCCGGGGGCCAATTCGAGGATTTGCGGTACTTGGTTCACTTGCCTGATTTCGAAGTGAAACATGTGAAATATATTGCCTGACACCTAAGTCGCCAGTGACTTGACCATAGAGCCAATAAAATACAAGCGAGGACACTTTACCTGCGTCTAGTCCTTGTCCCTTGTTAGCAAAGACCACAGTAGCTCTCCTGACTACGATCTGTTGACACATGAAACCGAGGACAAACGACAACTGCTTGATGTATGGCCTCCACATGGTGTAGAGGCCACCAGTCACATGACCTCCTAGTTCAGCCCGCTGACCACTGAAGTAGCTGGTGAGCCAGTCCAGAGTTTCTAGCACCTAATACATTTAATAGAACAGTGGTGACAAAGCAAGAAAATTTAGAGTTCGTAGGCAATGAATCTTGACAAATACCAAAGCACTGACAAGGATAACATTAGTCTTTTAGCGTGGACAGCAGTTTGAATAAGCTTAAAACTTGTTGAAGAGATCATATTTGGAACCAACAAAAATTTACTTAATCGACGGAATCTTCTATGTAATAATTTTCCGAAGCAGAAAAACACCAAAGAGGTAAGACCAACAACAACAAAAGACCAAGGATGGATAAGACCAGGAAACACTGAGATGGACAGTGAGCGATGAGCTTAAAGCAATATATTGATACATATACATAATACATTAACCTGTTCATCTCCTAGAACTCCCTTTGATGGGATCTGTTTCTCATTTTCACTTGTAGGAACACAGCCAATACAGGACATAAACGTGCTCCATACATCAAGACAAAGCGTCCGCTTACTGGAACCTGAAAAAAAAACGAGAAAAAAATTACTAATTAAATGTCTCCACCAACTGGCGAATTAAACTGGGTAATATCCTTAGGCTTCCATGAGGAAGTCCATGACAATCTTAATGCCCTTGTGAGAATATTTGTCATGTCTCCCCTCTGAGGAGTTTAAAAGAGATAGCATGCTCTACGTACCTTCACACAGTAGTCTGAGTGCATCACTGTATTGTTCAGGAAAATTGTACATCAAGACAATAGACAAGTGGCGCAGGTAGACCTGAATATGAAAAAAATCAGTCAATCACTTGGTCAGTCAATTACTCGATCAGTTGGTCAATCGATCAGTTGGTCATTCAATCAATCAATCAATCTTTAAAAAAATTAAACATGTTACAGTGAGGTTAGAAAAAAGGTCAGTCAAACAGACAATTCAGCAAGCATGCAATAACAATTAATACGTCCATCATTGAGTCATTCCGTGGGTCGATCGCGTGTTCAGTCAGTCATGAACTCACATCCAGCAGTGCTCTCTTGGTACTTGCAGGCTCATAACCAACAGTGTTGAGTGCCTCAAACACGGCAGAAGTCAAAGCCGATCTTTCTATAAGGTTGCTGTTTGGCGACGAGAACCACTTTCGCAACTCAAACTACAAAGAAATAAATACACGCGACAATCTAAGAGACATTTCAATACTATAACAAGCTATACAGAGGACTGGACGCCTTCATATAAACCGATTTCAAACTCAAATGGCAATGATTACGGCACAGTGGATATCGCCGGTACAAAGACGCTTAGAAGAGAATAAAATACATATACATGTACTAGCATCAACATTTTTTGTGTGTAATTTGGTATTGCGACACACACGCCACAATAAACAACATGGCTCGAGCGTAATGACAATGCTTCAAAACACCCCGAGGAGAGTGTAGCAACACGTCAAAATCAGCCTGGAATGGAGAGGGTAGAGGAAATTAAATCCAAAATGACACCCCAATGAAACCCATCTCTAGTCGACTTTGTGCGCGATGCGTACTTATAAAACAGTGTTTCTTTCCTAAGGTACTTTTATGCAACAAGATAGCCCCTCTTTCTGTCATTGTAGATAGGACAAGACGGTGCCAAGGGATACTCATTGAGCCTGTCTCATTAATTAAACATGCATTTAGCAACAATTCTCGAGGTTTAAATGTTTAAACGTATTCAAGTTGGCTTAAAACAGGTCAAGAGAGAATACGAGGGTACAAGAGTGAAAACCCCCCATAAGCCTAACCTTCAAGGCAATTTGTCCCAAGTTATCGTCGATTACGCCCGATTTCGAAAAGGCAGGAGTGTCAGGAAATAGTAATTCCTGTGACGTGGATTTTTCTCACGTGGACAACCCGAGCGTATTTACATGCATTTTCATCTTCCACGAAAATATCCACGCAACATGAACCCGAGCGGCTTTACATGCATTTTCATCCTCCACGAAAACATCCACGCAAGACGCGTCCCAGCGGCTTTTACATGCATTTTCATCCTCCACGAAAACATTCACCCAACACGCGCCCGAGCGGCTTTACATGGATTTTCATCCTCCACGAAAACATCCACGCAACACGCGCCCAAGCAGCTTTACATGCATTTTCATCCTCAACCAAAACATCCACGCAAGACGTGCCCGAGCAGCTTTACATGCATTTTCATCCTCAACCAAAACATCCACGCCACACGCCCCTCAGCGGCTTTACATGCATTGTCATCCTCCACGAAAACATACACGCAACACGCGCGGTAGCAATATCCCAGAAATAACAACGTACCAGGTCTAGAGTAACTTTACAAGGATGACTTTTACACTAAGGCCTGGTTGTAGGATTAAATTTACTAT
This sequence comes from Catalaphyllia jardinei, assembly GCA_022496165.2. Lineage (NCBI taxonomy): Eukaryota > Metazoa > Cnidaria > Anthozoa > Scleractinia > Caryophylliidae > Catalaphyllia > Catalaphyllia jardinei. The sequence continues at coordinate 5,525,425 of CM042747.1, forward strand.
CCTTCATTTTCTCTTGTACAGGGGTAATTCATCAGTGTGAGGTTCATAAGCTGCCCAAGAACAACTTAACAATGAACTTGTGACAGCCTTTTACTTAGCAAGTAAGACAAGCTTACCTTGGTGAGCAGAGAGAAAACAAGATCGTCGTCAGTTGATTCCAGGATTCGGCGATACATGGTGGTAAACGAGTCTGAATTATCATTAGGACTGAAAAAGGTAACCAACTGCATTGACACTGAAGAGTGTTCCAAGATGGCAGACAATAGCTGTTCTGTTTGGCTGGAGTTGTTCATTATAAACTCCTAAAAAACAAAATTTTAGCTAGCATGAAAGAAACTGTCTGTTTGGGATTGTTCGTTATAAACACCCGGCCTAATTGTTCAAAGGAATACTTTCCAGTGGAGAGGGTAGTTTGTTCGTCGACAATTATCCACAGTGTGAACATCTTGGTCCAGGAAAATAAAATTAGAGCCAGAAAATAATGAACTACAGTCGAGTAACTCTGTTGACGAACAAGGATATGTTAAGGACGCAGAACGTTGCGACGGATTTCAAACGACGACCCTGAAAAAGCTAGGCTACAACTCGTGCACAACCCGTGACGCAGCCCCTCTCAAAACTAATCCAAATCTTCATGGTTCAGTATAAGATAACTGTAGTTTACTGCATTCTATCTAACCTTTCCCAGTATCTCGACACAGGACGTAAAGAACTGGACAGTGGGTTGGTAGTTCATCACATTGTCATCCATTGCCCCGGTAACATGGTAAAACAATGCGGTGCCAATGTCGCTGATAATTTCTGAAATCAGGGCAAGAGAAAATATACTATGTCAACTAGTAGAGAATGCTGCTCCCTGCACAAATCTGCACAAATTATGCAACTTCTCCCTTCTTGCCCATTCCGGCAATGTCAAACGTTGTTTTCAATCCCAAAGAAGAAATGTATCAATTGCAAAAAAAAACGTGTTTGAGCCCATTTCCAAACACCGAGAACAAAAGTCGAAAATACGACGAGCAGTGGAGTATTTATGACAAAATTCGAGGCGTTTGGAAATGCGGTCCAAACTCGTCTTAAGTGTTTGATGTCTGCTCAATCAAAACAAGAGAAACGTTAAAATCTTTGCTAATTAAGATCGGATCTCAAAACACCTACACGGCCAAGATTCTTTTGCTTAAACCTGATGAATTGTAAGTTTGAGTATATTTTAACAAAACATAAAATTTCACGTAACACAGATAACTACAGTACCTTGTATTCTCCTCTCTGAACAACCTTTTGCTTTGTTCACTAATGAGCTGGAGGAAAAATCACGAGGTTACTTAATACATAAAAAGGATGACATTTGTCAACAAGCTGTGAGGAAACGTTTGTTTGAAATTACAGCAGAAAAGACGTCATTGAACACATATCAATCGCTGCCAATTTGGAGCTTTTAAAATTTCATGACTTTCCATGTTTACATGACCTATGTTAAGCCGTTGCTCTCAAAGTCTTGTCGACTGAAATTAATCTATTATTTAACGTATTTTCTAAATTATGTCGCATAAAATGCATGCAAGTGGTTCTCATTCAAACTGGTTCTCTGGCTCGTCTGTTGTTTGATATTTTTTACCTAAGTATATTGCTTTTCGATGACTTTCCATGACCCAAGTCCGGAAAATTAAAGTATAAAATTCCACTACTTTCCCCTTTTCCAAGACCTGTAAGAACCCTGAGTTAAACCAATGTTTCAATGTGATACGCTAATGTTAGAGCAATATCAAATCTATGTCGGAAAGATATTGGACCAATGATGGTCATAGGCCAAGTTGGCCAAATGATGCATGTGACAGATGTCAATCACTACTTACGTAATGATGCTTTCAATATACGCGGCAGACTCGCACAATTGTGGCGAGCAAGGCTGAATGAAGTTCTGTACAACTTGTTCCTGTTCACGGCGATTGTCAGCAATTTTTCTGATTACAACTTCGTTGGGGCGTTTAGCCAAGAACTGTTAACAAAGAAATTCAACAAAGACAGGTAATCAACACCGATCAAATCTCCTTACACTAAATAGCTCAGTAATCGTTACGGATCATTATTTTTCTAACGAGATACTAATAGCTATCAAGATACAAGAATCACTTGAACACAAAGTGAATCATGCGTTTTTCTCCCCAACTTGAATTACTGCATAATAATTGCGAAGATTTTGATGATCACCACTGGACTAAGATCAAGCAGTCCAGATTTAAGCCCTGGGTGTGGTCATTATGTAGTGTTCTTGGGAAAAACAATGACAATACAATCTCACAGAACCTTTCCCTACCCTGGTTACTGGTGAATATAATGCCAAGAGCAACCCTGAGATAGACTATCGTCCCAATTGGGCGGGGAGGGGGAGGGGAGGGGAGGGGAGAATTCGCTTAATGCTATATAAACTGGGGGCAAACACCAGAATAACAGGGGTATCGAATGGTCCCACCCAATTTGAAAGTGCTCGCAAAATTTGGCCTTTGCTCCAACTGCTCGCAAAACTTAGATGACTGCTCGCTTGCTCGTGCTCGCAAAATTCTTGTAACTGCTCGCATGCTCGGAATTCCCTGCCGTGTAGTAAGCATAATTTGCATCTTGGAAACAAAGACTGACACTGGAAACAATGGGCGCCTACAGTTCGACCCAAAATTCGAAATTTTCGAAACTGGGACATATGGTACGGAAATTTCCTGGGAGAAGTTCCTGAAAATCCGGAAATTGTTGAATTTCCGAAAAGCGAACCATTCAACAGAAAATTCCGGAAATTCCGGGATGAAAGTCAGATGGAACGGAAATTTTCAGGAAAAAAAATTCGAAAATCTGGGTACACCTCACGAGGTTGTCCTCTTTTTCGGAATTTACGCAAATTCCCAATTTTCTACTCAGCGGTAGCTGCTTATATGTCGATAAATACTAGTTACAGCTAAATTCGTGAAGAAAACGTTTTATAAAAATAATGCCCCCGTGGTGTACTTGTTTGTTTTGCATAGGTTGGCTGGGAAATGTATAAAGATTTATAACGCGTGCAGAACCATTGTACGACTCATTAAACTCCTTGGGACGTTTTCGCTATCGTCGTGGTTTGTGCAAGATCTCTACTGTAGTGGTCTGTAAAAGTCACGATATCGACTTATCAGTGTTTTATTTGCTTCTATATTTGTGATTTAAACTTAGAAGTCATTGAAAAATTCCAAGCGAACAATTATCGTCTTCCACCCTGGAAAAAGACTGTACCATTTGCCCATGGAAATTTCCCGAAATTCGCCCGGCAATTTTGGTCGAATGGTAAGCGCCCAATGTTTCCCGCATGGGAAACTTGGAAACATTGCCGAGGAAACATGCGCGCGCCATGAATGTTTCTGGAAAAATGCTTCCTCGTTTTGTTGAGGTTTATTGAAACTGACCGGCCTGAGTTCAGTCCCAGGTAGCAGGGTAACCCTACTTGAGACATTTCGCTTTTAAAGGCGAGGGCTACTTTAAACCCTCTTGAGAGGGAACCTACTTGCTTGTAAACAGTGACTTAGAAAGCTTCAGATCCCTTTTAGCGTGCACCTACTGACTCTCGTGAAGCGAAGTGAAGTAATTTTGCATCAAACGACATATCAAACAGGGCATAATTGGCTGTAAGCTACTGGGAGTTGTTGAACCGCGAAAATATCTTAACATGTTGCCTAGCTTTGCGCCTGTTGTACGGTTTTGAAAATGTCAGCCAGATTACTTGGCGCAAAACAACGTTTTAGTAAGGATAGATTCCAGCAGGTGGAAAATTTAGGAAGTGCTCGCTGCCCGCCATTTGCATGTAGTTTCTAAAGTGCTCGCTGCTCGCATGACAAAATTGATCGCTGCTCGCATGACAAAATTGATCGCTTCTCGTGCTCGCAAAATAAACGCACTGCTCGCATGCTAGAAAAGACCATTCGATACCCCTAATAATGGACACTAGAAGATATATTGCCTTGATGTAGCACCAAATTCCCACAACTTATGTTAAAGAAATGCAAGGAATCGTTAAGGAGAATTAATATTTTCATATAAACCTTAAATGATCCTGGAGTACATTACCTTGATGGTGAGAGTGGCAGGTCCCCGGCACTGAGTTGCTTCCTTGAACACCTTATTGCGGCAGGGTACTTGTACTACAACCTACAACAACAAAAAATATATCACAGGAATGAATACCATAAGAAATTTCTGCAAAGAGAAAATACTACAACTTGTTACACGTCCTCTGACCAATGTTGAAAGCGGCTTGGCTTAGTGATGAAGGACAACAGATTTGACATTTGGAGTTCCCTGGTTTATATCCTTCATCCTGCTAACGGCTGGATTTGCTTTAGGTAGAGCGGAGCTGAACTCTTTGGCTACGATCTGTAAATAACCTTACTTCCCACCGCTGAGGTTTCTTAACACGTTTACATGGAATTTCCAGTATTTGTTCGTTCATGCACATTGTCCACAATTTACACCGTGGTGCCAAAACTAACTTTACTGAAAAAGATATCATAGTGATATTTTTCCTATAACACCTCGAGAGTGCATGACCTCGCTTTAACCTTACCTATATTTCAATGAAAAAAAAACCGGGGTTTAAGGACTGAATTACAGCAGAGATTTGAGATGACAACAAAATGAAATATTAGATATTACCTGAGACATCTCGTTGGAGTACATTTTGGGTATTAACTCAACATATTCAATGTCCAAGGAGACGTGCTGTCCAACAAGACTACAAAATTTTCTGTAAAAGAACAGAACAAAAACAATTTGTGGTAGATGCGAAACAGAGATCGAAACAGCTTGTGCAGCAGCTGCACTTTGTTTGTTAAGCTTGTTCCTCATCCGCCTCTGGATAGCACATATTTTAAAGCAGCATTCCAAGCAGTGCCGGCGATGACATCACAGGCATTCGTGAAACATACATGTATGAAGTGCTGAACTGGCTTGTAAGCTCGGCTCTTCCATCTCCAATGTGAAGATGAAAGAAGTACATAGGGCTCAGACAGGGCCAGTCTTCTCGTGCGAGCAATAAAACATATGCAAGGCAGTCTTCCATGTGCAATACATGGAATACTCAAATAACTGGAGGATAGAGAACATATTAATACTAGTTTCCAGGTCAAATGAAACGATAAATAAACAAGTTCCATGGTGATAAGCGAATGAAAATGGTGAATTTTGAGCTCGGTAATTAAATGTGAAATATCAAATATTCAACATGACACGAGCGTGGGACAAAGAATCTGAGTCCCCGACAGGAATCGAACTAATGACCTCTCGACCACCGGGCGGGCACTCTATCCACTTAGCTACAAGAACTCATGGAGAACTGAATTCGGCAGTGCTGATCCTAGCAGTAGGCAGGACACCTGTCACATATGAACTCAGTAAAATGACCTTGCTCTCCATGAGTTCTCGTAGATCAGTGGATAGAGCGCGCGCCCAGTGTTCGGGAGGTCACTGGTTCGATTCCTGTCGGGGACTCAGATTTTTCTTTGTCCCACGCTCGTGTCATGCTGAATATCTCATATTTCACAAGTTCCATGGTATTGTTTACAAACCTTGCATGACTAACTATTCCCTGCAGCTGATTATAAACAATGTTCAGCAGCCTCTGCTTGTTCATCAGTAATGCATCTGTCATGGGGGGTAGGATGGGTTCTAATCTTTTTACAGGAGGAGGGGGCAGGGGGGCAGGGTGTGTTTTCATTCTTCTGATGATTCTTGAGGCAGCTTAAATGAAAACAAAAAAAAACTATTAGTGTCGTTATAATAATGTACTGTACAACTGCTTTATCAAGAGTTTAAAGTGTTGTTTATTCAAACCTTAAGGAATCGGTACCTGTCTCTGAATTCCTGTCATTCCATTGTCCAGTTGCTCTACCCTCAACAGGCTTCTTCTGTGGACCCAGGGCATGCTTTACCCAGCAGCGCACAGACTCGGTCACTTCCAAATCAATCTTGTTCACGAAAAGCAAGTCATTCCAAGGTTCCTGTGGCAAAGTTTACAAACCACAGGACAGTCAACAACCCTCAGCTTGCAAATTAGAAGCAATCGTTAATAAAACAGCCAACTGGGATAATCTGTAAGCAAGGTGTGATTGGATGCATCAACAATATACATGAAAGCTCACAACCAGGCCCGGCTGCTCGAAATGTGGATAACGCTATCCAGCGGATAGCGTGGTTTGTTTTGTTAACACTTATCCACTGGATAGCAATTTATCCGTTGGATAGCGTTTCTAGCCTTGAACAACCGGGTCCAGATCAAAAAGCATTCTTTCCACGGTGATTGCTGTAATACAATTTAGGGCTAAAATAGAGATGCAAGTAATGTGCTATACGCAGATGTCTCATCCAAGTACATAACTCATGCATAATTATTTTTGCTCGTGCATGTCCCAGATAGCTCCTAAAAACCAAGCAATGCAAGGTGCCAACATTCAAGAAATGATAACATCTGTAAGGGAACATACCAGTTCAGGTTTGAGCAATGTTTCCAGCCTGGCTGGATCATACGGAGGCGGTAATGATGGCAGGTAGAGGCTGGGATCATGGAGCCTGGGTTCATCCAGCCACAGAACAAGAGTTTGATAAAACCTGCAACGAACAACAAACATCCATGATAACACAGGCAACAAGGAATGTATTGTAAGCCTAAACAAAACTTCACCTACGCTGACATGAGAATGCTGAACTATACGATTATTCTAAGATGTTTACAAAGACACCGCTTATCACCAAAATAGAAGGTAGGACTGTAGTCAATACAGAGAGAGAGGTACGCCAACTGGCCTTGTTTAGTTCTACAGGTGATAACCACATCTTCAAATTCCAGAGAGGAAACTCAAGCAACAACATGTCAAGCTGTGAGGGTCACCAAAAATTACCTTACATAACATGAATCGCCACACAACATACTCTGGGGGAAGTAAATGACCCCTGAAAACTTCTTTTCCTTAAAAAACCTGTGTCACTTCTACACTTAAGTATGACCCTCCGATTCCATCCTCTCCTCTCGCCAACTTATCTTTTCTTCAGAGCTTTTCCTTGCAGGAGTACAATGAGCCATGATGAACAATACATACTGATCACTGAACAGTGTGCCAACCTTTTCCAAAAGTTGCTGTAATTAATCATGTACATAAACTACATACCCTGAGAGTTTTTCATGCAAAGCTCTCGTGTGCTCAAACTGCTTGCTTATTTCACGGTCACTGTCCGTGACTGCATCATGATCTGCCCCAGTCTCCACTGATCTATTGCGGTGATGCTCAGCTGTAGCTTGCAGTCTTTGTTTCATTTTCTTCAGCATTGAGCTGTAACCTTGGCTCTCAAAGAAACGATAGCCCACACAAGCTCTCTGAGCAAGCCTTCAACGAAAAAAAGTGCAGATGATGAGTTCTAATTACACAACTATCTACCAACTTGAATTAAGCCTGTTTTACGCGTTCAGTTAGTAGGAAAGCAGTGCAAAAATATCGGTGAGAAAACAGTTTTTCTCTTCCCGCTTGTCTCTTAGCTCTCTATTAACAGAACGCCTGGAATTAACTCGAAGTTGACTGCTGCAGCGGGTTGGAGAGCTGGTATTTTAAGCTTTAGCCATTCATAAGAGCAAAGAAGTTGATTTATCTTTATCAATCTAAAGTTAATGGATAGTTCAGTGTTTCACTTGCCTGCCGACATAGCACATCAGTTTCTTTATAAATTAACAACTTAAAAATGCACAGTTCCAATTGCTTAAACAGGAGCTGTGGTGACCTAAAGGCTGGTATCTGGAACTCAATTCCTCTACATTCTTTACTGTGTTCTTGCACAAGACACTTGACTTTGACAGCATCTCTCTATCTTCCATACAGGAGAACATAGGTGTATACGTAAGGGTACGGGCTACTGAAGTCGCCCCACCCTAACCCAAAAGCAAATTTCACGCTACTCACCCGGGTTGAGTGACTGGCCTCTGGAGGTATAGACTAAAGAATCGTTGCCAGATCAGGGGCAACATAGGATGATCCACTTCGGTAACCATGGCTTGATTGGCCCAACGATAGATGGAAAGGCTGGACAGGAGAGGTGTCCATGACAATTTCATCGTCTTTACTACTTTCTGTAATCAAAATAATGAAATACATTTTACACAATATACAAAGTGTTTCCATTTTTCCTTGCTTAAAATTAAGACCAGCAAAAAAGGAACGTAAAATAAGTTTCAAAATTTTCAAAAACAAAACGGGTAAACCACAACACAAAGGCCAATGGTCGCAATATTAGTGTCACACAAAAATTGTACTCAGTGCACAAGACAATAACATTCTGGGAAATTTTGTTAATAGCAATGACACTTGAAAGGACGATAAAACAAAAGTACAGGGACCTGCTTCGTGTACTGCGAGCAGTCTTAGAGGGGCTCAGTTGGGATATTTTTAGTTATCTTGGCCATGCGGTACAGAATTACCAATAAATTGAAGGAAACCTGAAAATAAGATAAACACGGATTGCAAACGACGAACTTGAAAAATCTAGGCTAAACTTTTCGAGATGTGCAGAGAGTGACATAGCGGCTCCTTATTCAAAGTAGGATTGATCTATTAACCTTAAGCACCGCGTCAACTGCGGCATCAGGCTTCTTCAGCAATCTCCTGTTCATTTCTGCAGCGAGTCCAGAATTCTCTTCCATCTGAGTTTCCATGTACAGCACACAATACGCGTAGTAACTGTAGTCTGGGCTGGCCTGCTAACAAGCAACAGTCTGTAAGTATTATTAATTCACCCAAGGTAACTAAACATTAACTTTTTACATGGTGTTTACGCCACTAGAACGTAACCCCATCTGGGTGGAACATAAAGCATCTGGGACTATTGGGCAGAACTTCAAGAAAATATAATTTGCCGGGTATAGGGAGGTTACCCGACCCATTACCCTCTTGAGATCCTGGATAAAAGTCAAGACGTTGGTCCTACACATTGTGCAGTCAAACATACTTTTGCAAGGTGACTAAGTGACTTGTAATCCAAGAAAAGCTGTTATTGGAGTTGAGCCTGCTGTCAAGTATTCCTCTGTTTAGAAAGGCACATAAACGAGGCGAAAGGCTGAATGTAAAGCAGAATTGACCCTTTCGCCTCGTTTACATGTCAAGCCGCTGATAACTGCGATAAGAGCTACAGGGTGTATTTGCCTGGTCAAAACCCATAAATTTTAGTCCCATTTTATGTGCAACGTTATCTCACCTTAATATCCCACATGACAGGTGGAGCGTTGCTGCTGGAAGTCACCCAGGAGACAATAGAAGCAAGAACGCCTTGACTTCCAGTTTCTTTGAGTAGCACCTTGACACAGCATACATCATAAAGAAAAAACGGTCAGAACCAGTTTACGGAAACCTCAAGAAACATTACAAGAATATTCAGCTAAGTATAAAAATATTTTCCAAGTAAGTAGACAATAACCATATTTTTCAAGAACCTCGACAACTAAGATTGTTGTCTATATACCCTCGCGAAATTCTTCAACATGTGATCTAAAACATTCCTTCCTCAATACCATGTACGTGTTGGTCATACCCGGTAGGCTTCTATGAGGTGAGTCTGTATCACTGTAAGGCTTCCCTCCACTCTTACTGCAATTTTGATTAGGTTGTCCAGTAAAAACTGCACACAGACATCTCTGAAAAAAGAATACGCACAGCTAATTCAATGAAATTTCGACCCTCCAATCAGGTTATGGAGTCAACATGCCCAAGAAATGCAGCAAAGTAAAGTATGTGTGCAAAAAGCACAGCTGCCACTGACCTGTACCAATTTGGTAATGAACACAAAGTCAGCAACCAAAATTCCACCACACTGACCGAGCCGACCATACCAGGAGCCTGAAACTTCTGAACATGGCTCTACAAAAGAGAAAATTGACTTGGAGGTAGGCCTGTTGCAACCCTGTTTGCACTTCATGCCATACGACATTTAATCCTTCCTCAATAAAACTATCAACAGATTGAGTAGCAGTATTAAAAGTTAACCTAACCAAGCCAAACTCCCAAGAATACTTACGATCACAACTGGAACATTTAGCAAACTTCAGTGAGCAAAATATCAACAAAACAAACTAAACTAAGCGTACGTATTACTAAGTCTGCTCAGTAGCTTTCACATGAAGTTTTAAACATACACTACTTGGAGAGTTAAAGGGGTAAGACACAAAGTCAATAACCTTTTTCCAAGAAATACAATCACATTGTGGATTTTTACACTGATTTATTGTTTAAATGAAAAAATAATTGCATCTGCTATTCAGACATGAATTTTTCACATGCTCAGTTTTTATCGGGATCTTCACAACATCCTCAGACGTCAACTCTGAGGTGTGAAAAGTAGACTACGAGTATCGCTCTTTCGCTTAGTCCGCCATGCATGATGTGAAAGAAAACCTGGGCCATTTCTTCCTTGACGTTTTTTTCCAGTCATGCTCAGGTAAAAAAGAGATCCCTGCTGACTCAGAGTTGACTATACCTGCATGATTCCCACCAGTCTCTTACAGTACTGTCCAACTGTGGACGCTTGAAGAAGCTTCTCAGCATAACCTGCATTGTCAGTGTCCAGCTGGCTTAAACGATGGATCACTGTCACAAACCTGTGTAGAATTAGTTTAAACTTTTACCATTAACCCATCTAATATGAGCTCCATGTAAATCCTACCAATAATTGAGATCAATTATACAGTGGGTCCATATTACTCCGGTCACCAGCAGGCCACAAAAATCTGGCTGTATTAACAGGATGTCTGTATGGTCGTAAGAAGAGAGTTACACTGTAAAACACTGTGCTAAGGTTTCATAAAATCTCTTTTAAATAACATTCAGTTACCAGACAATTTCTTTGATAGAGTAGTTAGTGGTTGTTAATTCGTCTTTATTGGAGGCGTGATAGTATTCTTCACAGCATTACCTTGCTTCCTGTGTAAGTTTCTCTGGACAACTGAAAAACATTGGTGTCACGTTGGCTACAATCCTCAGAGCAGCATCAAAACATTTCTCATTGACAATGACTGTTAAGTGGTCCAAGCCCACACCCAGGAACAAGTCGCGACTGTCAAGACAATACAAAAAAAATAGTTATACCTTTCAGTGTGAAAATATAAAATAGTCACAATACATGTACACATGAATGCACCCCTGAGTAGTTCTTATGTTTGTAATCTTACTCATCACTGAATCTCTAGAGGGTAAACAAAAGTACATGTGAGGACAGAACAGGGTCTAGGCAGATCTAGTGATACTTAAATGTTTGTTTTGAGGTATTTTACAGGGGTAGCTAGAGAATTTCACCAGCTGAACTTAAGACTGCTCCCTTTTCTGGCTATTGGGCAAGAGATTGTAACCAAATGGCTTTGAAGCATCACTCTACGAGGGCAAAGGTAACATGTCCTTTCACTTGAAGGTTAATGTCTCGCTGGCCTTTGTTTGGCATGATTGAGAAGTTTAGAAGTTCATGTTTGGGGTACAAGTTGCATCACTTTTAAAAGGTTTCCATTTTTCTCATTTAATTGTTTCTTTTTCTCTCTCTTTCTTTCTGCTGCAGTTTTGTAGGCCTTTCAGCTGCTTTGTTCTCTTAAGAAAAGTCTACACTCACCATCTGATAGCAAGGTTTTATTTTTTTTAGCAAGGTAAGTAGTGGTAAAGGGGATTGGAATTTTAATTTATGATTCGATCTTGAGAAAATAAATTCATAGGTTTATTGTAATTTGTGTATCTTTAGACTAAATCAGCTCATCACACTTTTTCAGGCATGCTCTTGAAGACTGTTGAGCAGTTAATTAGCTGATAACCAGCATCAAAAACATTATCTAGTATGAAAGGTGATGGCATCACAACTGGTACAAGGACTAAACTCCCTCAAGGGAAGATTAGACCAATTTGGTATTAAATCGGCATTACTTAGTATTGAAGGCAATAAAAGCTCATGCCTCGTTGAAAACGAAGGAAAAGTAAATGAGATGTATGTACTAACCTTGTACCAATAGTGGTCATTGCTATGGCAACATAACATGCAAGTTGTCCACCTGCCTTAATAGCATGGGTCGTGCTTGAAAGGGAATTCTCATTAGCGAGCTCCAGTGTTTCCTTTGACAGAGACTTCACTAAGCTGCCAAAACCAGGGCGTGCTTCTCCACTTGCTATGGAAAGAAAGATCTGATTAAAGTAGATTTGAAGTCAATATTAAAACTTGCATGTTTATCATTTCAAACCAGCTTAGAGCATATGACGTACTGCACATACCTTCTAACTCCTCTTCATTTGGGAGTTGCCGTGTAAACTGCATGACAGGCATTGGCAGATCAGCTGGGTGAAGCCTGAGAGTTAACATCATCTCCCACAGCCACTCATACAACTGCTGCTCGTAGTTTGGCTGCATCATACGATTGTAGGAAGATGTTGCTATCAATGCTACCTGAAACAGGAATACTTTCCTATTAATAATTTAACTTGTCGACAGTCTTTGGTGTTATCACAAGGACAAAACTTATATTTATTAAAATTACATTCCTGTGGCAGATGTGTTAATAAATTTAATGTACGATAGTTTGTGTTCAAGTTTGAAATCATAACTTAGCCGGCAAGTGCACACCAAAATTTTGTAAATTAATGAAAGTTTAGCAAGCTCTCTGTTATAAGATTGCACTAAACTGTATGCATTAACGAAGGAGCAGAGACCCACCTAACCTTGGTTTGATAATAGATCTGTCTACATAACAAATATTGTGATTTGATTTGAAATCTCATAGTAAAATTTACATTAATTTCCCCAGAAGGTACCCATGACTTTCTCAAGACACACCGTGGCATTCACACCTGTCTAAGGAGTCCTGTGTCTTCCTTAAAAGCTTCATGTGCTATTCCTCCAGGCATGTTTGGTAAACGCAATGCTGATACTTCAACAAGTGATACTGCTAATGCTCTGTGCCAACACTGATGCAGAAACAGTTTGTCACTCTCTCCAGGCTGACAGGGAAAAGAAATACCTTAATGGAAGGTCAAGACTTCACAGGCCAACTAAGAGACTGTTGTTGACACTTATTTCTATTGTATAATATTGCATGGAGTGATAAGGAAAATCTAAAACTTTTCTCTCTCCAGGGGCGTACAGAATTATTTCCCCGAGTGACTGTTGATGTAGCACCAAATTCTCCTTGTGTTTCACAAGGAAATTCAAGGGAAATTTCAATGCAGAATCTAGCAATTTATGAAACGACAACAACAAAAGTCACTTTGAGTTGTTTTAGAAGCGCCACTTTGAACATAATAATGGATGCCCGGGATAGGAGTTACCCCATCACAGGTAACCCACCCAAATATTCTTTCAAAGTTTCCGCAATGGCGAATTGCTTACACCTGTCACACGTGAACAGGTGTTTGCGCCCCTACACTGTAGGAAGAAACAAACAGTATGAAAATTTAACCAGGTCTTGCTGAAGCACGCAAGATAGATGCAGAAGTGTGGCAGTCCAAAGCAGGAAAAATCTACTAGCATGAAAAGACATGTGCCACATTATAATAAGTATACACCACTTACAGTGACCATCCATATAACACAGTTCAAACACTGCATTTCTAAAACTAGTTTTATTATAATTGTGGACTTCTACATGTATATACCTCTCCCACATGTCCCCAGTTTAAGTTGGAAATAACATAGCGAGCTAGCTGGTGTTCTGGAGAGGACAAGTCAGCCTTCAACAGCCAGGAAATCATGAAGTCCATGTTTTTGTATGTTGGATGCCATAGATGAATTGATAGGCCACTGAACAGGTAAACACAAGCCTGACAAAAGAATTGTTAAAAATAAATAGTTTGCACATTTTGCATTCTACAACATCTTTTCACTGTCTGCGGTATGTACAACTTTTAAGCGAGGGAGTGTAAGTAGGTTGTTCATGCAATGACAATCATGGACATGGTCAATGTCATGTAGACACAAAATGGAAAAAGCAAGCAGCAAGGATCCAAATGCGAATTTTTTTATATTTGTATTATTTATAAGTAATTATACAGTTTTTCTCGTTCAATGTGAAATTAATTTGCACTTGTGAGTTTTTCAAAAAGACGAAATTGCACTTGCTGAAGCGGCTCATGCAATTTCAGCTTTTTGAAAAACTCACTCATGAAAATCAATTCCAAATTGAACTCGAAACGGTATGATTACCTAATTTGTATTCTAATGTATATTTTAAGTATATAATTATGTTATAAAGCCACCAGAGAAAGCTTTATGTATACCTTTCCTATAGTATCAAGAGTTGCATTAACATTCTCAAGCAAAACTGATATCACAAAGGGATGACTGCTGGAGATGGTTCCCAGAAGATATCTACCAGTCTTAGAGGTTGACTCCCTTGTCTGACTAGCAATGAAGGAGACCTGCAATGAAACAAAATTTCACCACTGATTCCAGTAAGTTTAAACTCTCAAAGTAACCACAGCTGTCAAGGGCTTGGAAAAGGTGGACGTACTCTTGGTTGTTTACCAGAATGAAATCCAATTAGCAGCTGCCTAATAAAAAGGCAGAATTAAGTTGGTCACGAGTGAGAGTTTCCAGAAACTGTATACCAAAAGCAATACAAACATCTTACTGAAACAACATTGTACAAAGTTTGTACTGCCCCTACAGTCAGGGAAGATTTACATTAATTTTCAAAAAGTAATATTGTCACACATTCTTGAATTAATGAAATCAGGCTTTTTTATGGATGGTCACTTGCAAAAAAATAATAATTGAAAGAAAAAGCTCAGTTTACTAAACCTAAACAGGGTTTCATAATAATTATACAACAGCTGGTTGCTGATGGGAGCTGATCACGTTTGAGAGAACGGTTGCAAAAAAAAGAACTTCAGCTGTTTGAACTGAGTGCAGAATTAGGGCGAGCATCTTCATGTCAGTGTACCCAAGTGTATATTGAACCAACCCTTGTGTCACAGTTCTATAAAGTACAATGTACTATTAACAGTAAAAATAATGGAATTTCTCTTTCCAAACCTTATAAACTTCAGTGGTGATTGCTTCAATTAAGTCCATTTCTTTTCCATCTCTTGAAGTGGCTATGTTGGCAAAAGTAGTCAGCAAGAAGATAGCCTCAGACTGCGACATTCTTGCAAGTTGGTCAGTAAATTCTCCCTCACGACCTGCAGTGTGTAAGGAGAACAAAATGACATTGCCATCATTTTAGGAGCTGCTTACTTCATGATCATTCATGCTACAGAAACTGAGGTACGTTCTGGCAGGGCATTCAGGACTGTTGCTTGAATACATCTTTAGCTACACTGAAAGAATATGAAAGTGTTACATATTGTTCATACTTTGCATTGTTTCTCTCCAGTTGTCCCAAATGCAGTCCTCTCTTTGAATGCTTTCAACAGAATCAAGTTTGGTTACATCCACATGAAGTGCCCAGAACAGCTTCCAAAGGGTTTCAGTTGAGACACTGGCAAAGGGCATGTCAGCTAAAAACTGCCAAGCACCAAGTCTATAGACGAGACATTATGTACACACCTTTAGTATAGCTTTAGTAGGATAAGAAGTAAAAATGACAGTCATGTATATTGTACACTGTACACTATGCCTTGGCTTGCAGTAACTGTTGTATATTATCTGATTGTTTCCAATTAGGCATACAAAAGGAAAATCAAATTTAAAGTTTCAAAAGTCCAAGGTTTGAAGTTAATAGGGGTTTTATCTTAGTTAATGATGGAGGGAGGCTGGAAAGGGAAAAGATGCTGTCCACACCAACCATTAGGTTGATGCCACAATGGATAAGAGATAACCACTAATATTTAGTATTTGTATTAGTACATACATGAAATCGAATCATGATTGTTTTTGTTTGTCTATAGAAAAGAAATTTTCTATAGACAAATATATATATAGATATATACTTTGCACAATGGAGAATCGGCTTTCTTTTTAACGCTTTATTTGAGATAAATATATATATATATATTACCAAGGCTTCGTAGCAGCACGAAATAAGATATGGCCTTTATAAACCAAACGATGTTTTTAAAGTTCATGTTGTTTAATCAGACATGTTTCGGATGAAACATCATCCATCGTCAGTTGTACAGAATAAATTGAAGTTGTGCAATAAATAGTGTCATATAGTGAGAAATTAATGTGAATAATTAAGGATGAAGGCAGGAACAGAATAGAAACACACATAAAACTATTTAAGCTAAGAAAAGAGACTAATTAGTATGAAAGGGATAAATTAAGATGTTTGACTTGGGAATTTAATGACGGCTGCTCCCAAAGGATGTGCATGGCTTCTTTGATTTTCAATTGGAAACTTGTTGGAGCAGAATCGAGGATTTTAAAACAATCTTCTGAACAAAGGGAGCGACAATTTTCAGAGCCTCTCAGGTGCTTAAAGATGTGCGAATTTTTGTCGGAGGCAAGATGTTCACGAATGCGAGTGGCAAAGTGTCTATTGGTTTCACCAATATAACAGGCACTACAGCCTGCACATGAAAACTTATAAATGACTCGCGATCGTAAACCCGCAG
>CM042747.1:5542389-5554889 GCA_022496165.2 Catalaphyllia jardinei
TATATATATAATTCGCACAATGGAGAATGGACTTCCGTTTTCAATGATTTATTCAAGACCCGACGCGTTTCGGCATCTGCCTTCTTCAGGGGCCTTAACATGCAATTGTTACAGAGTCTTAATTGGTTAATTGTGTGACGTAATACAATGCATGTTGCTAAATTAGATGCTGAGTAGAATGTTTTGTAAACAATTAGTATTTCTAATCGGTTAAGAGTTTTACAACCTTTATAACGTATCTTTTAAACAATTTGTGTACCCAAAACTTTATAAAGGCTCTTGTGTAAAAACTTTATCCAGTTCTTTTATTTGGTCCATACGGTTGAATGGAATTTAATGTTCCTTGCCAGAAAATCTCTCTTTCTCGAAGGACTTCCTTCTTTCTTTCAGTCTCTAAATGATCTTTTTTGATTTGTTCTATAATGATCATGGTAACATTATTATCAAAGTCATGAGTTCATGTGTTATGTAAAAAGTGTTCAGTGAGTTCGCAGCTACTCAGTCCTTTTTTTATATAAAGGGGCATGAAATACTAAATTAAAGCTGTTTGAGTGAAAAGGAGAACCTAGTATCATTCAATTAAAATTGCCTTTTTAGAACGAAAGTCCAAAGGAGAGATCAAGGAGTTATAATGCCTTGAGCATTTTGTGCCACATCTGTTCAAATGCATTTTGTGTTCCTGTAATAATTGAAACATGTTTTTCTGTTTTTAAGTTGCTTCTAACCTGATTAACGCTCTCGTTTAGTTCTGTTTTTAGGCTCACTGATCACTCGAGTACACGAGTTGGGCCGAAAAGGGCTTGTGGGATCCTTTCTTGAACAGTGGATAGTAATTGAACCTATTCTGTTTTGACTGTGATATCTTTTAGGGGTCTAATGAAGCTTGAGCAGCACCCATGAAAGTGAAGAGTGATCATCGCAGTAAATTGTCCAATTTAAGCAATTGGAAAGAATAAGCCTGAAAAAAAAAATCAGGGCTTCAACAGGATTCGAACCCACGACCTCTGCCATACCAGTGCGATGCTCTACCAACTGAGCTATGAAGCCACACATTGGGAGCAAGGTCAAATTTTTACATGATTGTAGGACTCTCCTTTAGGATTTAATTTTAATTTTCCAATAAGCATATTCATTTCTTGCAGATATTTTGATATGGGAGTTCCCTGGGGGTTCCAAATGTCTAACAGGAAAAGGCCCAGAGAGGGAGTGAAGGAGTAATGGATTGAAATCGTATCCCCAGAAAGTAAACTTATATTTAGGTGCCACATGGTGGGAAGAGATCCATTAAAAGTAGACTGAAGTATGTCCATGTACCTGTGTGCTGATATGATCTGTTGTGCAGCTCGGAGAAAGAACTGGTCAACTTCAACTTGAAGCCTTTGTAATGAGTACTGATTACCAGAGGGAAGGGAATCTGGAACAACATTGATGGAATCTCCACAGACATTAACCCTCCAGCTTCTGTAGTCTGACCAATGATCTAACACATATTGAACAACTTGCCTGAAAGAATGGTAATGGTAATGTTTAATGGTATCGGCCACTTTATTACACATATAATGATTATTATAAAAAATTACTTATTATAAATAAAACCTCAGCTTACAAGAGAGAGCAAAGGAAATCTTTGTCACGTTGCTGTGAGGTAAGTAATTTAGATCATTCTCTGGTTATAAAACTTTGTTGAGAAAGTTATCTGTTTGAACGCTGTTTTGCTTCAGACTTTAATGTACTTTAAACTGTCATTATTACATTTTAGAATTCATCAAATATTTTCGTTCACAAGAGATTGGTCTAAACACATCACATGACAGTATATTCCCCAGCTAAAACTGGAGAATATCCGAGAATATTCTCTTATTTTCAAAAGTGTGAGTGTTGTGAAAAAGATTTGAAGGATAATTAACACAACAGCCATTATCTGGGGCAAAAATATGCTGGGACATTTGTCCTTGGACATTATCTGTTCTTCGAAGCTCACAGTTTTCCTTGAGCTACATGTACCTTCTCAGGATAAATATCCTAGCATATTTTCGCACCAAACGGAGACTATTGTTTAATGTACACAGGCCATTTTTAAAAGCTATACGTCTACATGTATATATATTCTATATACATGTATTCCGTCTTGACAAAGTATGATCCAACACCACATATTAAATAAGCTCTCATGAATACCTGATAGTTCGTCCCACTCTCTTAACAAATGCCCTGTATCGTATTTTGGCATAGGTGTGGAAAGCACTTCCCATCACATAAACAACACAAGAAGCAAATGCCAACATTCTCATTATGTCACGGCTTGTTGTGTGTTCCACATGGTAATGTGATTCAGTCAGGTTATCATCTGACAAATAAAAAGAAAATGATGAAGTTTGTTAATCCTCCCCTATCAACCTTCATACAGAACACTGTTGTTCACTATAATTGTTTTCTTGTCATTAACGTATCATCTGCCTACAGTGTACTTCACATGTATGTACCAGATTCTAATAATTATTTTTTTTTATCTGGTTGAACTTTATCTACATAAAACAAAAACATGAGAAAGTTATCTAAATGTTACAAATGAAAACTAAACAAAATAACATTGAACTTAAACATGTTAACAGTCCAGAATCAAGCTTACTAGGGATGTTAGGATCCATTTTAAGAAGGTGCTTAAAAATGGCATCAAAAGGGAACTGTGAGAATAAAGCTACTAGATCATTCTCTTGAATCAACATCCAGCTGGTTTCTGGTTCCTCATCCTGAAAGAAGGCAGCCATACCATTCAATAATGTTAACAATAGTTATCAGTAAAAGATAGATCTATACTGTGATCAGTGGCAATTGGAGGAGCACAATTCATGGTCAGAGAAATATTGAGTGAGCTATTTTAAAAATCATGCAAGACCACTGCACCATCACTTGCAAAAACTGAAGTTGGTCTAAGAAAAGAAAAAATTAATATCAAACTTAATCCCATAT
This sequence comes from Catalaphyllia jardinei, assembly GCA_022496165.2. Taxonomy (NCBI): domain Eukaryota; kingdom Metazoa; phylum Cnidaria; class Anthozoa; order Scleractinia; family Caryophylliidae; genus Catalaphyllia; species Catalaphyllia jardinei. The sequence continues at coordinate 5,545,360 of CM042747.1, forward strand.
TAAATATGTCCCCAACTAGTAAGGCAGTTGGTCTCCAACTATTTATGGGTTAATTAACAATTATTCCACGAACACGCATTGGATATGAGATGATAGATAGCCAACGATGGGTGCAGTGCCGAGTTGGCTATAATAGCCAACAAGCGCGAGTGGAATAATTGTTTTATTAAAAATGCCCCCAAAATATAGAAAACTAGACTACAATAAATTAATTATTTTAAAATGAAAAGTCCCAAAAAATCATGCATATGCTCGCCATGTTTGTAGACTATAACCCATGATGGCTAAGCCATTTGCATTATCCAATGATCCAGTTTTAATAAATACTTAATAGCACCTAATTAATGCTACCTAATATTATAAAAAGATTATTATAACTATCATTTCAATCACTTTAAAGATATAAGTTGATTAACCTCTAATGATTCTCCATCTTCATCCACCAAGGTCCAGCTTATTGATCTCAAGGCAGCTGTGGAAAAATTTCAAAATAGTCTCAAGTGCATGTACAATAGTTTCTAAAAACAGTCTTTTTTTCAGCACAGATCAAACTTTCCCTAATTAAATGAACAAAACCTTGGTGTTGGGCCAGTGGTGGATCAACACATATCATTTTCTCCACAACAAGTACAGATTTCAAGGTAATTGTATGCCATCTTTACCAGTGAAGTATATGTGATGTGAAAAATTAATTAAAATACCTTGTTTTCCAACTGACAGTTTCTGTAGAAATCCTCCCCTTTCTCTGTGATAAATTCAAAACATAATATAGTATAAGGTAAATAAGTGAATACAGTGTGACTGCCTGAAATTAAGCTACCAAGTAATAATATTTTATTGTCCTTAGACTTCAACATATCAAAATCTAATTTTATGAACAATCTGTGTTAACTTCATCACAATATGACACAACAAGGAAACCACACAAGACTGGATGCTGTTAGAGATTAATTTCTTTTGTCAGCTCATGCAACAGAGGTTTACCATTTCATTATGGGCCTGCCGCAAAATTACCAGCCAAATACTTGTTTTGAAACAGACTCAGGCACAACTCAAGGTACATGTAACTCAAAAATTGGCAATTCAATGGCTTGGTGCAAGACATGTAAGTGCCTTTTTGGGGTAAAAATGTTTTCCTTCATAAGTGTCTGAATTTTTGCATGTGCATTTCAATGAAGTAGGAAAACATTCTCCTGTATCTTTTTTTGGCTGAAGTGCTCTACTTTTTCTGCTTTTTTGCGTTTATTGTGCACGCTTCGATATTTTGACTTCGTTGTTCTCAGAAGCAAAGTGCAAACCAGCAAAAAAAAATTACATGGAAATGTTTTACTACTTAACTGAAAAGCACATGCAAAAATTCAGGCATTTTTGAAGGGAAAAAAAATTTACCCGAAAAACTCACTTACAACTGTCTTGCACCAAGCATTCAATTCGTCCTCCTTGAAATACAAAAGAATTTACCTGACAGGTCGCAGCACTGCAGCTAACATTGCAACAAAATGATGAACAAGAGGATTGTCCCAGTAATATGGCTCATCTACCACATTGTAACCATGAGTTTTGAAAAGCGGTACAGGAAACTGAATGAAGTACGCAATTTTACAGGTGAACCCTGGTGGACACCTCAGCATGTGATTTAAGAGGAACACAAGATCTGTTAATGATGCTACACGTAACAGAACAGCAACCTGTTAAAAAATATGCAAAACACACAGGTCATGGTGACTTAAATGTGAATCAAAGCTGTTTCAATCCATTTGATTGCAAGTCTGAGGCATGATATCAAATGTAAAGGGACTACTGCTGACCAGTTTTAGGGTTGGCCATCATTTTTTTGATGTTCTAACTCATTTTGCATGGATGGATTATATACTTGTCTGACAGATTATACTTATTATCATAGATCTGTTATTTTCTGTAACGGTTATGTTTACCTGTATTGTTCTTGTCATTTAGCATACCCATACAATCAAGGATTCAAACAATAATAAATATTATGGTTTCAATTAATTTTAATCACCATTATGTTACATGTACTACATGTAACAATACTGTTCCTATTTTTTTAAAAAAACACAGTGTATTTTAACAAAATGTCATTAAATGAAACTAAACATACCAATTGCTCCATCCAGCCATTAAGAATTGTTAAAAACTCTTCATCTTGAATAGGTTGTCGCACAAACATGAACAAAACACTGATACAGTCTCGTAACTTTTGAATTTCAGCTTGCACTTCTGGACTTAATTCCACTGGGCATGACTCTGAGACAACAACAACAACAACATGATTCAGTTCAAACACACGACACACTAGAGTAGTTGTTAATGTATCTCAGTGTAATAAATTATCATTTTCCCCCACAATGCTGGCACCTTCAACATGGGCAAATTAATATCATTCAAATCCTAATGGAAAACAGTAGATTTAAATTTATATTGGAGTTAAGTACAATTTCCACAACCTTGAAATAAATGCTGCTACTTGCAACTGGCATGCCCTGCTTAACATGTTTGCTAACCAACCAAAAAAATCAAATTATTCCTGCCATTTTAGTTTACTTGTTGCCATAAGAAATACTGTAACAGATAAAAGATAAAAAAGACAGCCATTTTTAAATTACCACAGTTCAGGTTTATTAGATAATTTCACCAGATGTGATTGCTGTTATATATGTGTCAACCACTGGCCACTCTCAAGAGTCAGAGAGCTCTGTTTTCTCTCACCTGTAACCAGAGTCTCAGAGGTAACACTGCGTAAAATAGACGACTTCTGCAGCATATCATAGATGTACATGTCAATATGGAGTCGAGCAAGCTGACATGTGTACCTTTGCAGAGCGAGAGTCTGTTTTAATAGAATAGCAAAATATGTACAAGAAAAAATTGGTCATTTTGATATACCAGTATACACATTCAGTTTACCTGAATAATGTTTCAAAATTTAAAGCTACAAAATAAAGAAAAGGCTAGCTGGTTCTCATTTTTGTTAGTCTCTTTCTAATGACATTTACAATGTAGTACATGTATGAATCTAGTAGGCATTCTAACTGTCTATTCTGTTGTAGATGTTGAGTAGCCAGCTAGTGTGCAGTAGTTATTAATAAAAATGATGGCCAATACTGTAATATTATTATTTGTAGTCCAAGTAAGTGATTATATTTAACAATGGTACAGCTGGTTTAAAACCTTAAATTTACAGTGTACCTCATGTAGAGCCTTGTGGAGTTTTTCCAACATGTTCTCAATCTCTCCAGGTCCCCCAGGGTTTAATTCAACTTGCTGGTAGGAGTGGTTATGGGTCACAGTGACTTGGTCAAGACATTTTCCCTACAAGGAAATACAACCGTCATTTAATGTACAAACTCACTGATCACTGATGACTGCTGTCACAGCTAATCTTCAATACAATTTAAATGCAGTATGTTGCTCTTAGAAAGGTTATAATAATACAATATGAAATTCCAGAAAATATCCATACCTCCCCCACCGAGGGGATTTTTTCTAAGACCCTCCCACCCCTCTGGAAACTCCAATAAAGCTTCATTCATTGTTTAAAATTGTTTAGCCTTACAGAACCCCACCGCCCCCCCGAGGAAATTCTAATCCCTTCAGTGTTGTGTGGCTAAATGAAATATAGGCAAAGTTAATCTCAAGCCAATGCAGGACTTCAGTGGTCACCCCCATTTGTGCATGTGACCTGTGGGGTGACCCCTAGGAGCTTGCAGCATGCTTCGTGGCTTGTATACGGTTCAAATCAAATTTCAGCTGATCTTTGCGGATCATTTGTGTTCCGAGCTGATCTTGGCAGATCTCTGGCTGCTGACAAGTTTTTCTATAGCTTACTTTTCTGTGAATCATTGCAGATTCTTGCTCCCAGCCCTCCCGCCCTCATGATTCATGGGTTTAGGTAAGTATAGGGTAAGGTAAGTATTTTTTCCACTGAACTTTTTTCAGCGTGACGGTGCCAGGTGGCAGTTGCATGTAAGAGTGGTTCCCGCTCACAGGGTTAATTGCCATGGATACCTCCTTGCTGTGCCTGAAGTGCTCAGGCTCCCTGCTGACCTGTAAGGCACCAGTTCCCAAGGTCATTGACTGGTGATGAGTTTAACAAATGGCCCATCTGGCCAGTGCGTATCTCCAGGTTCAGTAGTATGATGTGACTATGTGTAGGCATATTTCTAACCCACCCCTGGATGGGATGATAGTCCATTGCACGGTTGCCCTCTGGACAGAACTGTATTTGCCAGTAGCCATTTAAATACACTTGGGTGGAGAGAGGCACTAAGAGAGTTAAGTGTCTTTCCCAAGAACCAGTAAGTCAAAGTATGAAAGTAGTAGGATACAGTACAGTAAATGTTCCTGGAGAGGGGTTAATAAGGGGTCCTGGAAGGTTTATGGTAAGGTAAAAGACTAAAGAGGGTAAGGTTAGGTTAGGCACTAAGTACCCTAGTCCCAGAGGTTTTTCTTGATTTTTCACCGCATGAGAGAGCTGCAAGAGAGCCGCAAAGCGGTTAACACGAGACGCGAAGAGGTGAGAAAGAAAAACCTCTAGTTACTTTGGACTTGAATCTCACTTTCATGCTGACGCCAGCTGTCAAACGCGTCAATTTGATAGTTAAAAAAGGAACCAATGGAAGCTTAGCAATCACGTGCTTATCAGCCGCTAATGTTTCCACTCGGGTGGTGAAGAGTGGTATCTTTTGACCTACTTGGCCGGGGTCAATGTACGTTTTCATCCGCAATGATTGCGAAGGTTCGGCTTGTTAAACATATTACGAAGCAAGTATCTCCACTTTACGTTTTGTAAGATTGTCTCGGGATTTCTGAATAGAAAGGCATTAGCAGCAGATGGCGCTTGTCGCATCAACGTCTTCATTGAAATGCCACGGTTTCGCAGTTCATGAATATGAGAGTCTACCAGAAACTTCAGAGTACACAACCAGAATTATGACACGGTGAGGGTATGAATAGCCTGTCAGGTACAGGTATTTGATGACATCAGGGATCAACCGAATTATAATAAATTGACTTTCTATGTCTGGTTGGCAGAATGGCGAAGACATCTTTGCGATTTATGACTGTGAGCAAGGCTTTGATATGATGTTCGTTGAGACTTTCAATCTCTGGAAAACACTCCTCGAGTACAGAGGTCAAATTCCTTGGAAGACACTGTCAGAAACAAAATCAACGTAGAACACAGGCGAATCTTGAACGTTTATAAAAATTGAGAACTGCAGTAACTTGTAAACAAATTCTTTCCCTGGTAGAGATATAAGCAACAATTTACACACAAGAAGTACAGTAACAAATATCCCCACCATCTCCTCGGTATTGCCAATCAAACAGACCAATCGTATTGATTTGCGTGTTTGTAAAAATATCAATCAATCCGAGCTTGAGGGTCAGATCCTGACCCTGGCATCAGCACGAAAGTGAGATTGAAGTCCAAAGTAACCAGAGGTTTTTTTTCTTGTCATTTCGCGTCTCATGTTCACCGCTTTGCAGCTCTCTTGAAGCTCACTCATGCATGCCCTGAGAAGTCAAGAAAAACCTCTGGGACCAGAGTAGGCACTAAGGGGAATACGTGTTCTGTATGTTAATTCTTTTGAAGAATCCACCCCCCCCCCCCCCCCGCGCCGGCGGGGGGGGGGAGAATAAAAATGATGGTTAAAAATAGTGAGTAGATAAATAAGAAAGAGCTAAATGATCAGCTCAAAAGAGTGGGATTTAATGGCTCCTGGGAAAAACGATTTGTTTACCTAAGAATTACAAGTAGATCTTCCCAATAGTTATATATTAATAATAATTACATGTACATGTACAAATGTTACCGGTAGCTTCTTCATTACCTGAGCTGTAACTGAAAAATCCTTAGTTATCCAGAGTTGATCTTTCTTTTTCTCACACTCAGCGACTACAATCTGTGATAAGAATGGCAACGGTGATTACACAATAATATTATTCTCACTGTCTAGTACTGTGGATAACTCTTAACACTAGTAGTAATCAAAGATTATGAGAGTGCGTTCGACACTGTATAAACTTTTATACAGATACCTTTAATGATTTTCCCTAGCTGACTTTCAACCTCTAAAAACCAACCTTTCTAGAAAGATATTTCAGTGACAAAGTCCATGCCATTCTGATTGAAGAGGTCCTGGTACAAACTATGTTGCGTGACGGCGCCAGTTTCCATAGACTCACAAGTTTAATAGGACTAAAATATTTACATCAGCCTAAGATTTCATGCTAAATATCCTTACATTAACTAGTAATGTTTAAGTGCAAAAGCTAATTTGTAAAAATTTTTTTTTTTACGAACATTATTCTAAGCAGGAAGCTCAAATATAAGTACTAAACATTTGCAATCGAGTGCTCGTTTATCGTAAACAAACTCCTTACGCGTGCGACTGATTCGAGTACTTCCCCTGGCCTGATTAACAAAGTACACAGTATTTACATTTCCGTTCCCTGGTTCAGGTTCACTCTTATGGGTCTTGCCCTTAGAGTAACCTTCCACCGATTCCAAATAATATTTGACCGGATACGACTGACCAGGTTTTCTGTCGCAAACTGGAAATAAATCAACAAATGCAATCAAATACAGCCCAGAAATTACAGCTGTTTCCACAGTTAACATCCCAAAGCCTAGGCGATCGTGTTTGTGAACATATGAAATAAACAAACACCTTGTGAGCCCAAACGAACGTTTAAATATGATACTACTCAGCCTCAAACTTCCACAGCAAAAGTATCCAATGCTACATCTGAAATCGAGAGCACATGGAAAGAAAGTCCAAAGTCTACATGGCCCGCTCAGGTGCTCACATCATCGTCACATGCATTATCATATGTCTCAGTTACGGTACCAGTTTACTGGCCGTGACCATAGTTAATAACTATGCCATGACATAATAAACTAGAAGTAATCATAGGTTATGAGTGCATTAGTGTAAAGATGTCCTTTTTTCTATCCACCCCTCCTGCCTACCAGTATAAAAAAGTCATGGTGACAGCGTTACATCCGGCCTGTCCCCCACTCGAGAGTTTGCCAGCCGGCATTGGCGAAATGTATATTTGCTCAAAAATCAGGCCCAAATCTTTTAAAGATGGAAGTCAGGACATTTGTAAGGATATAGAAAGTAATTCGCGACCAGTTACTGGCTTCTAAGGCTAAATTATCAAGAGGTAAGTTTTTTAACCTGTATGTGACAAAGGACACGAAGTTAACAAATTGAATAAATTACCGGCTTTGTTTTTATTTCGTTCTCTTTTGTAGCTTGCCCAGGTTATTTTCTTGTCTAAATCACTCAAGAAAAGTCTGACAAAGATGTTCTCATTCAATTTTTTTGTTCTCGGACCAAAACGTTGCTTACTTTTCAGGTTTTTTGCTTGCTATGGGCCACAGCGGCTCCCTGTGTTTACTCAAGAACTTGATAAGCACTTGAGCGAGGTATTACAAATTATTACAAATTTTAAATAAAAGTTTTAAAACTTGTCTTGTTCGATTTTGCTGAAATTTCCACATGATGAAGCTGGGTTGTTAAGGAAATAGATTTTGTGGTAGCTAATAAGGCGAAAGTGATATATCCCTTTGAAGTCATTTTTTTTTAAAGAAATTTTTTTAACATGTGGGTTCAGCATAATTTTGTAATCCGAGACTTTTTTGACACAGGAAAGGTCTGACCTTTCAAACGAATATAAAATTATATCTGTTCTGAGAACTGCACTCCAAAGAAATATACAGCACATGGTTTGGCGATGATGCAATTTGTTTCGCCCCTGCTGCGGGGTGGCCAAATCGGTGCGCAACTTTGATGCAACCTACCATGATGTCACTCCCATAAAACTCGACTCGAGACCGCATTATGAGCTGCGTTCTATGAACGCAATAACTATTGCGTGACATGCTCCTGCAAAAATTCAAGCGGGGTGGCCACTTTTGTGTCCTTACAGGAATGTGGGTTTTCAAGAATGTAACCTTACACAGGGAAACCGACTCTACAGAGTCACAGCCCAAAATTAGGATTGCATTCCACTTTGTCGAATGCAAAAAGGGAGATACCAGCCAGAAAGAGTACAGATCTGTATGGAACATGGTATATGTGCACGTTCATATTGCAGATAAATAGTTAATAATAGTAATAATAATAATAATAATATAATATCTCTATACAGGAGGCCACCATCACTCGAAGGTGGTTTTCAGGCAAATCCTGTCAAAGTTAGCAAAAATAAAAAAAATAGAAAAGTAAAAAGTAGGAATTAAAAATACATCTAGAAGTAAAACTGTTAGTCCCATTACTGTAAGTTATAGTTCATAACAGTTTATGTACCAGATTAGTTTAAATTTATAGGTTCCACATATTACATTTACTTGTTAAACTTTAAAGATGTATCGCATATACAGTAAGCAGTTTATTTACTGCAATTGCATGACAAACAAACCTCGTATTCCTTAATCGCCATAGCCAGAGTATTTCTTCCTCTAAAATAAGTATTTACAAGCTCATAGAATTCATGATCATCTTGTTTGCTTATCTGCAGAAAAATTTAATATTGTTCATATACAGGCAGTGTGGTTATGTAGTTTGACAAAATTATACATAATTTATTGATATGTAACAAAATCCAAAACATTTTATTACAATAATTATTAACAAATTGACATCAGTTTTTCATGTGTCTGTCCTGTTATCGATCATGAATTTCGTCATTCCATTGATCCGCAGACTACTTTGACAATGTTACATGACAAAATTTATTGTCTGTAACAGGACAGACACATGAAAAACTGACGTCTATTTTTTTTATGATAACTAACTGTCAAATTGTCTGCACTCACACGTTGCCACATCGCATAAATTATAAATTCATGTGTCTGTCGGCTCATTGATGATAAAAATTAGCCAATGGGAGCACAAGAATTTGTGCTGTTATTGTAAACTAACTCACTAATCAATGCAAAGGTTGACTCTGCACTTGAGTATTGTGACCTTACAATACCTTTGACTGGTTTCTTTACTATCTAAAAACCAGGAATAAATTTTAAAGTTTCCTTTTATCCCTTCATATTCCCATCTAGGGAGAGGTGCTGCGATAGTGCTTTAAGCACAAGGACAGCACAACTCAGCAGTTCCCACAAGTGAATAAATCCAAGTCCTTAATTCTTACCTAGAGTCCTGAATGTACTACTAGTATGCCTAAATGGTAAAAATGCTGCTGAAAGGGAGAACGATATTGAGTATGGTAATTGTTACCCTATAAACTGAACTGTGAAGAATTGTTTTGCACAAGACATAATGGTATCGTTATGATAGGAAATCAATTGAAACTGTCTTCAGGTCGGGGGTTTTCTAGGTTTGAATAGATATTGCGTGCATATGGCATTTTTTGTTTCAGAATTTCTGGTTATTTCAGCTTTCATTAATATTTGATGTTATGCCTTGTCTCCCCTGTCCTCAAAAAAAGACGAAAGTAATTAAATACTTTTAATGGCAATTGGAAAAGAATCTTTGAGCAGAACT
>CM042747.1:5622241-5624741 GCA_022496165.2 Catalaphyllia jardinei
AGGGGCCAAGATGAATCAAATCCTGCGCTGTGATTGGCTACCCAAGCAGGCAAGATGGCGCTATCTTGTCCCCTCGAACTTTTCTGTAACCCATATCATTCAATTTGAAAAGTAAGACGATTTGTGTTTGAAAAATTATGTCTAGGCTTTCATCAATGAAATTCTCTAACTTCTGCACCCTTGCTGCTTTGGTGCTAAGATAATAACTTTGAATTACCGTCTTTGCCTGAGATGATATTTATTCAAAGCCCTGTTGCAACCTTCGTCACAAAGTCCCTCATTACCTGTGTGTGGTGACCAGGTCTTGTCTCGTGTGCAGCCACTGACATAGCACTGTATCTTGGACCCAGGTCCTTCAGAAAGAACGGCAATCTGTACTGCGAAGATCTGGTACAATCTTCGTCACTTGAGCTGTAACTTTGGGACCCAGTCCCTGGGTTGAAGCTTGCGACGAGCTGAACTGGGCAGTTAGGCGTGCTCTTATGTTTACCGGTGAAATGAAACATGTGAATGGTCTTTGGTTCAAGACTACCTAACAAAGCTACAAACAAGAAATAACAGGGACTTTAAGAAATCAGTTGAAGGTGCGACAACGGTTTTCTTGTGAGTTCATCAATTATTTCAGTTAAGTTAACAGTAACAATCACTGTAATCGTTTAATGCTCTATAAAAGAATGACTAATGTCTCGGTTTAAATGTTATTTTTTCCAAATATAATTCTTACAATGATTATAGTTGAAAACTGGCCTTGATTTACCGCTACTAACCGAGGTTCTTGGCCCAAGCGGAAAGCGCCAGGGCAATAAATCGAAGAAGAATAAAAGAGAGTACGTTACTCACAGTAGAACCGAGAAGAAGAGGTTACTGAGATATCAATTGTTATCTCTACTGTGTGTCTGACGGGTTCGAGACCGATTTCTATTCACGCGGAACGGCTTCAAATTTTTAACGCACCTCGAAAACAAAACAAGTCAATTTGAAATTGTTGTTGAGTTGTTAGCACATTTTAATACAAAATTTAAATAAAAAAAAGTATTTAACTCTTACTTTTCTATTAAAACTGAGAACACTTTGCGATAAATCACGAAACATTTTGGCAAGAATAACAGTTTTAAATTTTAGTTTGCTGTACAGAAGAATCAACCAATCACAGCACCCGTAGTAACTGAGAGATAAAATAAAATAGTTTCTTGTCGCATCTCCAGTTTGTTATGTCATATACTTACAATAAACGTAATCAAACCAAGTCAACATAGCTTGATGACGCTTTGGGCAGTGAATCTTTGCCTCTTCCATACTAGTGCACTTAGAGAATGCGTCCTTGCCGCTCTCGTTTTCCGGAAACTTCTCGTCATTAAAATACATGCTCTGACTTTTCAAACGCTCTTTAAACTCCTCTATGGCCTGCTGTTCATTCTTTTTCCCTGTAATTTTCTTGGCGATTTCTACGGCTCTTGGATAAAGCTGACTCAGCATTTTTTCACCCAGGGAATATATTTGATCTGGTTTCATATGATTGGTTGTGAAATAGGGTGCTATCATTTCGTAGGCTTTCTTTCCACTCAAGGGTTCCCCAGTGGGAAGTTTCCCAGTTGTTTTGGTTTCAGTATTCCTCCCGTTTTTGTAGATATGTGACACAGGTAGAGTGGCTAAACCGCTGGACACGTTACTCGGGACGCAGAACTGAGAATGGGTGAATTCCAGGTAATTCAGTAAACTGTTCAGCGGCTTTCCCACATACGCAACTAGTGCCTCGTTTATAGAGACACGGACGGTGGCGTTGTGTTTTTTCTCCCACTCTACAGAAGCACTTTTCTCAAGCTTAGCTAACCATCTGGAATCAAGCATTTCTTGTGTAAAAGTCTCATCTAAGACACCTGCAAAGAGAAGGAAACACAACTGAATAGTAAGTTCAACGGTGCAAAACAATTTACAATAAACTCAATCAGTTAAAAACTGTTCACCATAATTTCATGGTATGTATCAGTTTATAATCGATAGCCGTATACGAAGTTTGATGTCAATGAAAACAAATCTCGACAAATCTACGAGAAACGAAACAAAATGTAAAGCGCTATAAAAACAATTCAAAATACATACGGAAATTCGGTGTCGAATTCTACAAGTTAGCGTAATCTTGTTCTTTCTCGTTTTTCGGTAGAGTTTCTTATGTCAACCTTTTCAAAGTCGTCACAAACTTGAAACGCTACCGTTCTTAATACCAGCGCCACATTTCAATCTTGTACAGAGTAAGGTCGAAACCGACATCAATCTGTTATGTAAAAAAAATAGGACAGAACTATTTTTTGAATGCCACACGGGGCGTGTTTGAAACGACAACGGCAAGAGAAATGCCTGGCGAAATCACGCTATGGGACTCTTGAGTGAGAGTCAACGTTGGACGTGAGTGTCTGTAAGGGTTAACCCTTACAATTACTGAGAGCTAACCACAGATTTCTGCGATAGGTACGCTAACTTGAGCACTAATTAGCTCAACTGT
>CM042747.1:5632241-5638775 GCA_022496165.2 Catalaphyllia jardinei
GCTGTCCATTAACTTTCCTCTAGCTCTCGCGGATAAGAAAAACAAAGCGTAGTGTCCACACGTATCAGAATCTGTGGCTTGTAATTGTCCAACACTGGAACTAACATTCTGGTATTGTTTGAAGACCCATGTCACAAAGGGGGAGGGTTTATACCAATGGAGTGGTAATCCATAACTGTCAAAGACCTTACATTGATCCTTTTCCACAAATATGCTTAATCGGTGTGAACCCTGTTTATCTTGGGTATCCACATTAACAATGTAGGTAGATCTTGTTTGGATGTCTTTTTCTTTCGGTAGTTGGTCTGATGCAAACACACCTTTGAAGATAGGTTCGAGATAAGGATCATGCCTTGCCAAATAATCCAGTTGTAGTGTAGTTAATGGCACGAACTCCATGTTTACTACTTGTCGTAGATCACAGCTCCGTTTTTGGGTCAATTTCTGGGATGCTTTGGAACTCACCGTAGACAAGGACGTTGATTATGTGCCCTGGAGCTGCAGCAAACTTGAATTTAAACCTTAAATTTCCCGACAAGCGTACAATTGATTAATGCGCACAATCTTATTTATAGAAAATAGATTTTGGGTTCAGCAGTTATGTCTCACTCCTATCTCCACCGCTGCCTTTCTATGCTATCAGTGACCCATCCTCCATTCCTCTTTAACTCTTCCTGATATACGCGTTCTCGTTCCCGTTCTTCAGGAGTTCCATTTCTCAGTTTTTCAGAACACCGTCGTTCCCTTTGTCTAACTTCGTCCGTCCTTCTCTTTCTTTTTTCTTCTCTTTCCCGAATTTCAGCCTTCTTCCTCCCGAAGTCTTTTTGCTGGTGTATTAACAATTCTCGGAGTCGTGAATATCCTTCTTGAATTCTGCCCCCTTTTATCCAAGCTTTAGTTTGACCTCGGGGTTCTTGAATAAATAAAATGTGACTTACATTTTCCAGCGCCACGCGTTCTATGTCCTCGATTTCTAGCAGGTCAGTATTCGTAAACTGTAAAGCAAAGAATATTTCAGGGTTAATTTATGTTCGGTGAAATCAATTTAAAAACCCCCTGTGGGTAATAAACTTGACTCAGTCTTAACTCATTAAACAAAGAGGTGCTTCATTTTCATGCAAACTCGACTCAAGTCTGTTGGCATAATTAAACTTTTTGAACTACAAAGCTTGAAAGTTTGAAATGGGAAAAATAAACTTCCGGATCGAGAAAGTCAAATTCATTTTCCACGATGTTAGTATCTGGTGCCTCGTCACTGGATGCCTGTGTTAAACGATAAAAAATTATGATCAGTTGAGAGCGAGATTGAAAAACGAAATCAAACTCAAAACTGCACTGATTTAAGACTTACGTAAGAGAACGATGCTTACCAGTTTCTCTTGTTGAGAACATTCGTTTATCAATTGATCAAACGCGCTCATAGTGTCCTCATTAGCTTCGATCTACGGGAAGGAGAGAAAGTTATAAAGATTAGTGCGCTGGAGATCAGCGTAAAGTTTTCAACAACAAAGTTCTAACACATTGAACTTACCGTATCTGCCGCTATGTGATTTCGAATGTGAGTAGTCACATCCATAGATTCCTGGTTCTCACCAAGCTATTAAAAAGACATGAAACATCAATGATCAGAGAAGAGAAACAATATTATATGGAGAAACAATATTATATGGAGAGTCAACTCAGTCAACCTCGCATAAGCCAGTGGTAAAATCGCTTCAGGAATTTGGATCGATTCCGTCAACGTTTCCCAATCACAGACTGATACGCAAAGCGTCCAAAAGAGCTCGAAATTCGCGAACATCGTTAACGAAAGCATGTTGAATTGTTTCCCAGCTAATAATATACATGAAAAAATTACTCGATTCTGATTGGCTGAAAACAGTGCAGTTTTTCCTTAACACAGTGCAGAAAAGAGGTAATTCAATGCAAAAAAAGGTAATAAAGCAAGCATTCTGATTGGTCAATGAACAAAGAAGTTCACAGATAGCCAATCAAATCTTTTTTTTTCAAATCAAGCGCGCGCCCTGGATGGCGCAATTATGGCGCAATTTTTTCCTGGTTGCGTGATAAATCACCTGAGGTTAAGCGCGCGCACAAAACTGAGAAAAGAGTTTAGAGTCTTTAAAGTTCAAAACATCCTTCACGCAAAATTTTCATGTTTATATTATTAATAAGTAATCATACGGTTTTCCTCGTTCAATTTGGAATTAATTTGCACTTGTGAGTTTTTCAAAAAGCGAAATTGCACTCGCCGAAGCGGCTCGTACAATTTCAGCTTTTTGAAAAACTCACTCGTGCAAATTACTTTCAAATTGAACTCGAAACCGTATGATTACCTATACAAACGAATTGCAAGAAAAAACGCGCTTTTATTTTGAATACGAAATAGATTTTACATAAGCCGATAAGGGTTAAAAGAGCGCGGGCAAGTTTAGGCAAGTTTATTTTTTTTCATTGTACTAGAGTAACGCTCATTAGTATGGAGGAACGCATTTTTTCCCCTAAGTTATAACAATAGGTAACGTCATGGACTCGAGCGTTATGCATATTAATAAAGGGAACGCACTTTCTTGAGGGAATCCAAAGGGAACGAACATGAAACGTAAGGGGAACGTAGTAACAAGGCTTAATCCTGACCATTATCTACTACTGATATGTCTTGCCGAACTTGATAAATTGGTCTGCTCTCAACATATGCGTCTTCAAGTGAAGTATGATACTCGCAGTAAATTTTCCAATTTTTTTTTTTTCAGGCTTCTTTCCAATTGCTTAAATTGGAAAATTTACTGCGAGGATCATACTTCACTTGCATCTATAACCGCAGTTCAAATATGAATTATTTCATATACACTTTACATATGCGTCTTCATAGCTTAGTTGATAGAGCACTGCAGCGCTAACGTAGAGGCCATGGGTTCGAATCCCGTTGAAGCCATGAAGTTTTTTTCGGACTAAAATTTACAACTGTGATGATCACATCTCCATTTCATCTGTATGTTCTCGCAGTTCAAATCAACTTCATTTTATAACACTCGGTGTTCCACACTAACTAAGAGGGCAAGCGCAGTCGTTTATTTTAAATTGAGGATTATGTAAAATATGATAAAGCTTCGTCAAGAGACTGAAGCATAGAAGCAAATTAACCTTGCTTTTATGCTTCAGACTTACTTTGGTCTATCTCTTTTTATTCAAGAGCAATTTCAAGATGACGAAGAGGGAGATTAACTTAAGGAAAACATGAATTAAATCTATCAGGAGACACTCCGAAGAATGTGGTAATTGTTTGGTTGGATGTTGGCCATGTACGCCAGTTGCTGAAGCGAAAACGTTACATCAATAGTTTTTACATTCAATTTAAAGAATAACACACACACATGGAATTTTCATTTACTGGTAGCAGCGTTTATCCTTGTGGTTCATCATAAATGTATTTTACACCACTCCCGTGCGGGTGCAACTTATGCTTTTGATTTTAAGAGTTTCGTGGAATTTTTTTTGAAGGGAATATTGCAAACGGCTTGAACTTACAAGTAAGTCGCAGAGAAAAAGTCACTTTATTAACGGAATAATCAACTATATGCACTCTGTTTAACGGACAGAAATTGTTTCTTTTAACGACTAGAAAAACGAAACTTCTGAATACGGACGGCGTCCATGTCGAGGAAGGTTTCTACAATCTTATGTCTGTTCAAGTGCCCGTGCTATTCGACATGTTCGTATATGGTCGTATATCATGGATGTACGGTAGCGTCTGAGAAACATTACTCTGTATGACTGAGCCTATTAACCAACTTGTCAAAAATCACTATTTCATGTGCAGCAAGCTAGTCGTACATGATTTATTTAATTGTCGACTGAACTTGCTTGTTTCGTGCTCAACCTTGAAGAAATATTTATTTGTTCTTGGGTCAATATGAGAAATTCATTGCTTCTCGCTGAAGCCACGCGACCAACGTTTGGCTAAAGCTTTGAGCAGGCGGCTGACTCAAAGCTTAAACGGCCCTTATTCTTTCGTTTCTCTACCCCAAGTCGACATGTTCGGAGCTACCCTGAGGAAGACAGATATTTTAACGTTTTAATTTTCGTATTAGTAGAGATCTGGAGAATTTTCCTATTTTCTTTACGAAGGGAAAAGTAAACGTGATACATTGTTGCTACGTGTCATTATGATTCCCCCTTGGTTTACCTGAAAGCTAAAACACGTCTTACTGTGTACGAGAGTTGGATCTGTGCCGAATTTTACAGAGATCGCAGATGTCTGGAGTGGACTGGACTTGTGGAAGCAAAGAAGGTGAACAAAAACAAGTACAGAGAGATAAAGGTTCGTAGAAGAACAAGAATTCAATGGCCGTTGGTGGAAACACTGAAATCAGATTAACAAAAAGTCAGTGATAGAGACAAACGAAAATTTGTGAGTATTCACTCTCGCGCTAGTTTCTGTGTTTGTATAAGGAACGTTTTAGTCCGTAGCGCTGTGCAATCTTTTCAAACAAGGATCAAAGTACTGCAATGCTCTAAGCTTTCGTTTTATTTATAAGAATGCCTTTTCATAAATCAAGCCAATACTGTCTTAGGTTCACATTTTAAACAAACAAACAAACAAACCATCATTACAGTGTTTGCAGTTTCTGTTTGTTCAAAGACCGTGGAGTATGGTACGGGAATTGTGTTCACAGAGAGCGTCTTATGCTTACATTTCTCTACTCACTGTCTTGTGGCTACCTTGAGAAGTCATTCTTTTAAATAACAAAAAAGGGATCATGTACTTCCCTCAGACTTTCACCTTTATGCCGTCGTCACCGATTTAGAAACTCAGTGGGATTTTGGACAGGTCACGAAGTAGAAATCGCGTGAGACACGGGAGATTTCCTTCCGATGCATGTTATGGTAGGCTAAAGCTCTGATAAATGCTCGGATAAATTAAGAGAAACCTTTTATCCATTTATAACGCTATTCACACTGTTCCTAACTTTCTACTTCCTTGATTTATGATTCAGCATCCTGCTGTTTTTGATGTTACAAATTGCCTGGGTACGAAAATCACTGGGAAATGAGATACGATTTAACACAATAGCTTGAAATTGATAACCCGGAAAAAACCTTGAAGCTTTTTCAGAGACCCTTGTTTTGAAAGAGGCTACATCGCCACTACACTAGCTTTCTTTAAGCAAAGAGCTTCAGCGCGGAGAAGATCCAGTATTGCAGTGTACAAGACATCCTCTCCGCTGTCTTCTTAATTCTGTTTGAGCTGGAGGGTGAGTATCTTTAAGAACTGTTCTCTTATATTGGTATTTACTCAAATTTCGTGTGTTCTTCTTATTCTGATTGCCGTACAATGATTTCTGCTTCCCAAACGTTTCGCAGTTGATTGCTATATATAATCCTATTAAATAAATCCTTCGTGTTCTGTTTAAGTGCGTGAGTCTCGTGCCGTCCCGTGTGTCAATTTGGGTAACAGTTCAATATACGTTTGCTTTCATCTGCGGCAACAGTTTGGAAACAAAATAAATTGTTTTTGCTCATTTAGTTAACAGCACCTTTATAGAGAACATTAAAAACGGAAATGAACAGCTCAAGAGTAATAATCAAATTCTTGCCCGGCGCCCGTTTTTCGAAGGTCCCGACAAGTTTTCGCACCCGAAAGGCCGCAGCAAAATCTAAAACCTTGTGACTTCAAGAGCTGTTTTACGCACATATTCGTAAGAGTTTCCCTTCATACCAGAAGCTTCAGATGTTTACACCTCTGTGTCTTTAAATACCGATCGCGATTAACTAAAAATAGCGGCTTTGCCAGCCCCAAAACTTTCCGGGGCTTTCGAGAAACGGGCCCGGTCACGGCTATGAAGTCAGCAAAAGTTTGAAGTTTTTATCAACAAGTAGACTTATAGGAGGGGACGCTTTCACTCGCGAGTGAAAGAATGAAGCGCAGGCGAAGGTTTAAATGAAAAGCTGCTGTCAAACTTCTCAACTTACCGGTATGTCTCCATCTAACAACTGTACAGCAGACATAGTGGAATAGAGTGTAGGGATGGCGGGGAAAAGAAACCGAACCACCAGTAAATGCTCCTTCCACGTTACACCGGAGAAAGTTTTACGGTTAGGCCTACCGTCCATCCTATTCCCGTCACTAACATAGAGCTTCTCGACAACATTCATGGTCAGTCAAACCGGCGGAATTTGAAAACGCCTCTTTGTGTTTTGGCGTGGACGGAAAACAATATAGTACAGCAATTCGAATGAAGAATAACAAAGACTCGAGCAATTTTCTACATTTATTGTTACGAAAACTTCAACCCGTGCGGCGTTTTTAAGGAAATGACATCATTTTCTTAAATTCTCAACAAGACTTGGAACAACGAAAATTAAAGGAGGACACAAATTCTCGGAAATATTAAGGTCCAAAAACTGCGAGTTGTAATGTTTGTAACAGATTGAAATTTGGCGAGATCTCTAGTTCAATTCAGACCTATACTGTGTACGAAAATCGATGTCCAGGATTGAACGCTGAGATTCAAATTACTCATGATAAGCATC
>CM042747.1:5648775-5659842 GCA_022496165.2 Catalaphyllia jardinei
ACCTATTATACATGTACTGTTTAAAGTGCACCTAACTTCAATTTTTTTCTCTAAAAGGAATCTCCTTGTTATTTCAAATACTTTGCACAAACATTTTGGATTCAGTAAATAAATCTTCAAGGTAAGCATTGAGATAAAAAGAATACAGGTTGGTATGTTGGGAGAGCAGTTGCAGTATTTGATCCCAAGCCATAACCGCGGTATCTGAGCAAAAAGTTGCATGGTTTGGGTGTTTACATGAGTCCGTACAAATATGGAACCGTGCTGGTCAAAAAGTTGACCTGCCTTTTTCAGGTCCCAAATTTGCACACTTAGCCGTTCAAAAATTCGTCCAATTCTGTCGATTCCGTGTAAACGCAAGGTGGAACTGTGTAAACAGGGCCTAAATACGAGCCAAGTGGCCCGCAAGGCTGGTGCATATCCAGGCTTCTGTAGCATGAAGCAACTAGGAGTATTTCTACTCCTCCCTGGATGGGATGCTAGCCCATAGCAGGGTTACCCCCAGCATTCTAATTTGCCAGGACCCATTTGTAAATGGGTGGAGAGAGGTGTCTTGTCCGAGAACACAGCACAATGTCCTGGCCAGGGCTTGAGCCCAGAACACTCAATCTGAAGACCAGTGCACTACCCAAGACACCACTGTGCCTCCCATGTATGGCCATGACACTTATTAGCTTTGGAAAATTACTTCTGAATCAGAATGATTTACATCAGGTAGCTAAGACTCACCTAAACTGCAATGTAATAAAGTAACCATCAGGAACATCTATTTCCCAGATACAATTTGCTTCACGAGGATAACCAGCAGGGTACCCCGGGGAATAGAAAGTTCCATACAGGGTATTCATGGTAACACCGCAACTGGCTGTTAACATAAGTGCAAAAACATGGTCAGTCCTCTCCATTAACTGAAATAAACAGATCTGTACTTTCTTTATCAAATATTTCTAAATCTGTCGACTCTTGCATGGAGTTCAGAGCTGTAATTGTCATAACTAAATAAATGAATACTAACTTATAGCAATTAGAAATGCACTCTGACAAGATTTACAAGTTTTTTTACATTCGGACAAATTATTATTATAAATAAATACAGTTGAACTTCCCAGAAGTGACGACCCAACATGTCAAACCTAGGTGGTTGATTCCGGGAGGTGGTCGCTTAGGACAGGGTAAACCATGCTGGGTCAAATTTTTGCCTCGTTAGCATAAGGTAACTGGAAAGAGACTTATCCCATGTTTTTAATGTTTTCTTTTCTTGAGAAAAAAAACAGCACTTGCCATTGATAAATTTCTGTCTCTGAAAATTGTTTCAAACTTTGACGCTGTTGAATGTTTTAAAAAGTGTTTATTATGGACGGAAAGACAGAACAATGTTGGCGCTACTCAGATTATGCAGCTTTGAACAATGGTGAAACTCTCAGAGCAAATGTGAATTTCTACTTTGATTCAAACTGACTTACTCAACATTTTAGGTTAAAGTAAAAACATTTTTCATTTATTTTAATTGTTAATGCACATGACTTGTGTACAGATATTCACAATGAGGTTTTGTTTTCCAAACAATTTGTAAAAGTGCTGTTTCACAACTTTTAAATGTTTCTTTCTTAATAATCAGTTTTGTCCTTCATTTATATTCATATTTTTGACTATCCAAGGGTTGTATATAAGAGTCGGCAGCCGGCGAAGTTTGTTGGCTTCTCTGTCAGGTTTTGCCGGCTAAACTTACTTCATGAGTCAAGATATGTCAAGGAGATGATGTTTATCAGGTCCCACAACCATATACTTTTCATAAAACCCAGGCTAATCAAAAACTTATAAAGAAAATGCTGTATCCAGACCATATTTTTGTCTTCCCAACAAGTCTACATAACTGAGGTTCGACTGTACATGGCACTTGAAAAACCCCTAGCTTCATTTATAACATCATTACTTTTAATGGGCTTAGGGGTTAATGACTTTGAGAATAACACTCACATGGTGCAGAAGACATCTTACAGTCCACTGGAGCTGTTATAGGGAATTAAAATCATAATTATAATGACAGCATCATAATACTGACAACAACAATATAACAGTGACATGCATTTTTATTACACTGTACTCCTTTCCTATTTGATCTGAGCTCTCTGCTCTCCCTCCGTCCACTCCCTCCCTCCCTCCCTCCCTGCACTCCCTCCGTTCCACCCCCTTCCCTCACCATTCTTTCCTTCAAAGTAAGGCCCTTCCAACACCCTTGGGGTTTTCCACTCCCAATTCGGGGATGTCTGACTATATTCCCAGGCTACATAGTTCATTATCTGTAGGTATTTGCTAAAGGCCAAAACATTTTTCCTACCAGTACTATTACATAACTGAAAATTGAACAAATGTGTTACTCTTTTACATTTCAGCCTGTAATTTATTTAAGCAATAGACCACAAGTTTCCGTGGGTTATAAGCTGATAAACCACATGGGATGTTGGTAGAACACGAGAAGAATTTGTAAACCACGAGCCGCATTTACGAATTCTTCGACTGTCCTACCAACATCCCTTGGAAGTGGTTTATCAGCCTATAACTCAAAGAAAACTTGTGGTCTATTGCTTTTATATAGTAATTCAAAAGACCCGCGATTTTTCCGTGGGTTTACTGGCACAATAACCCACAGCTGATTGACCAATCAGAGCATGGGCATTGATTTGGTTATTATATAAATATTCATATACCATTGGGCAAGTTATGGATAAACATTAATCCTTTAGCCTGCTGCAGAATCCCCAGCCATAGGCTGTTTAATGTGACTTTCATTGAACATAAATCTACTTAATCCATTCCAAAGAGTTTAATTGAAGGCCTTCATGCAAAAACGGCGTATATCAGCTTTTGGGCCGATTATCATTTTTTGCAGGATCGAGCTTTAATTTTTGGCAGACTGACTTGTTTTGACATGAAAGGCATCGTTCTGTAATTGTCTTGGTCAATTTGGGCTTTGTTCTCCAGAAGTAACGCATGCTAAAAAACTCAGTTTTGTGTGAAGTGGCATCTTTATGAGTAAATCTTTCGAAGGCGGATTTTGACGGTGACACAAACTTAAATGATTACTTTTAGCAGCATCGACAGTATGTTCATTTTTAAATGGATGTTTAGTTTGTGAAATAAGTAGTCAAAGAGAAACAGAACAAAAAAAAACGACCAACCTTGTATCGAACTGGTGTCACGACAAAACAAATCCATGTCTGCTCCATTCAGCACCTTAATCGCTTGTGCTAACGAAGCAGCAGTGACTGATTAGCGTAATTATATGAATAATACAACTATTTGAAACAAAAGGTTTTTTTTTTCGTTGAACAAAAGTTCTCCAGAGGAAAACTGAGGTTTTTGCATATGTTATTTCTGGAGAATGAAGTGCAAATCGACCAAGACAATTACAGAATGATGCGTTTCATGTCAAAACAAGTCAGGCTGCCAAAAATTAGCTCAATCCTGAAAAAAATGAAAATCGGGCCAAAAACTGATATACGCCCTTTTTGCACAAAGGCCTTCAATTAGAAATTCCATGGGAAAGGGCTACTAAAAGACAAAGGTTTTTAAAGGAAAGTATATTATGAATGTTAAGTTAAACTGGAACTTCTGGTAGAGCGGGGTTTAGGGACCAAAAAAGGCTTTCTTATTCTGTGGTACAGTTAGAAGCATTGAGAGACAATATTTTCTGAAAAAAAATTCATACAATGTAAATAGGACAAGCCTGCCTCCTTATATGGTACATGTATTTTTGCCTACTAGAAAATAGAATGATATAAAAAATATTTTCATATTAAATATCTCTTAACTTATAATTTTGAAAAAAATAAATTGTACTCACCAAGACCATCCTCCTGGAAACATCGGTTTCTAACAGCTGCAACTTCCTCTCTTGTTAATGCTTTATCATAGATCTGCAAACACGATATTCGTCCCTCAAAACTGTCACCTTTGCCTTGTCCACTACCTATACGAATATCTTTGTCTGTACTTAATTCCACCTTGCCGAGATTCATTTGCTGGACATCTAAACTGTCTATCCATAATGTTGCAGTACCAGTGTTGAAGTTGTATGATGTTCCGACATATTGCCATTTATTTTGAAGACTGACCGTATGGTTGCTAAGGCGGGAAAGAGACTCTCCGCTGCGTTCTAGAAATCGTACCATTACAGAATTACTATCCAATGTGTAAAGTCCTACTCCTTTACTGTTATCATCCAAGTATTGAATGACAGAGCCTGCTTGTCCAGTTTGAAAAATCCAAACTAGAATTGTTATAGAATTCTTAGCATCCAAGTGCGGACTCTGTGGAATAGCGATGTGACTTGTCCCAATACCAGTAAACTCATACGCAGTATCTGTCTTCCTAAAAGGGCCTGTAACAAGTTGGACATCCTTAGCAATTCCACCAAGGTTACCATAGCAACTTGCATCTGCTGTATTGTAGAGTTTATTAAGTGGATACAATCCGATAGGATATGGTAGCAAATCTGGAAGAAGGATTCAGAAAACTCAAGAATTTAGTGACCTCAATCAAATATATGCAAAAAGTCAATTATAAAATATCTGAGTGTTTCATAATATAATTTATTGAAGTCAACATGGTGGCAAAAAGGAAAACCAACAAACTGGAAGATTTCATTGTTCAAAGAAAATTCCAGAAAATCACAAACAGAGACATACAGCCATATGTGTGGAAGGTGAAAAACTGTATTACTTTGTTTCCAAAGCATTTTGATTCAAGACTAAAAACCTTGGTTTTAATGAACAGGGATGATTTTCAAGCACTGTTTCATAATTATTGCTTATTACATTACATGTATGACAAGTCTGAAAGAAACTGGATGTAAAGACAAAAGCAAAACCAGCTTTAAAAAATAATAATTACATGTGCACAACTTAAACATGATACATGACGCTTAAGGCAAGGACAGCATTTCTGGTTAGCAAGGTCATGTATTAGATAAATGCACTAACTCCAGAAGCATAATTGGGTATCAATATTTGGAGTCTGATGTCTGTTCAAACTCAGAATTTTTTTTGTAGGAAGTGTATGCATAATTAATTTTCTACAACAACACAAAATATAGAACACATAAAATTTCTTATTCATGCAATGCCAAATCAACCAAAACATATTTAGTATTATTTTTGCAGACAATATCTAGATGCAACCTACTGGGGGAGAACTTAAACATACGCATTTGTCTGGCCCAAATGACCCTGCATTGATCTCATAAAAGAATGCCACCTGCGATGTTAATGAGCTAGTGTTAGGTAGTTAGGCCTTATAGTAAAATAATGAAATAAATAAATAAATAAATAAAGATAAATAAATAAATAAATATTAAATAACTAACTAAATAAATAAATGGATGAATGAATAAATAAATAATTAAAATAACTAAATAAAGTTAGGACTTCTGTTGTGCCTGCAACTGACTTGGAGCGAAGCCAGAAAATCAACTTTTATGAATCCTCTTTGTTTGGCTATGCAACTCACATTTCACAATACGCTAGAATATTACAGTAAAGCACGGAACTAGTAATATTTTGCACGTGTCCTTGTGTAGGTCCGGCTATACTCGATGGTTGCATGCTCGTTCATGATTTAGCGTACGGCCACAAAACAAGACGCATTAGAAATCATCAGTTATATTAACACAAATAAATTGAATTTATATGGCACATTAACAACAATTTTACTACCGGATAACCAAAAATTGATCCTATGATATGAGACATGACACTTTTCGTGAAGGAATAAAGCGACCATTCTTAAGTTTCTGCGAGCGCATTGAGTCTGTATCCTTGCGACTTCACAGAGAATATTCTGTTATGCAAATAAAGATGGTTTGCTAATTTTAAAAGAAAAAAGCGTTTCTCTATTGTATGTGGCTGATACATGTGCTGTATATCTGCTTGTTGAATATTATATCGAGAAATCCTCCATTAAGTTCGCATAAATTTCAACTTATTGATTCAGTTGTAGGTTGATCACTATAAACAGCACGTCTCGCGGACTTGAATATTCGAAGCCTGAAATGGCAGTGGTTCAGATGCTCTTCGCTATTCTCATGCCTAAAGGGCTTCTAGAAAGCACAGTGTGAAGCTAGCCAATATTAAATCAAAATGTTTCATTTCATGAACGATTCAACACCTCACAAATGTCAGCAAAAACACTAAATAACAAAACATAACCTGAACTCTATAGCTTTCGTTTCAGGAAACAGGCCTAGTTTGTTTATTCAAGCAATCCGTACGAGACATAAGCTTAATATTTTTACCGCAAGGCCTTCATATACACTACAGTTCCTGCTATCTTTTCTTACAATAATATTTCTACATAATCTGAAATAACCGTAAACAGCGCCACAGGACAAGTTTTTGTGTATATTAGCAGAACCTACCTTCACAAAAGACGATGAATGGAAACACAACAAGAGTAAACACAAGCACATCACAACAATACTGGCACGTATTGTCGACTTTGCCAGCCATTTTGAAGTTTGAGGCCAGAGAAAGTCAGTTACATCGAAGTTTTCCAGGCTTATTGCTTTCGTGCTTCAAGAAAAAAGTGTCGACATCCAGCAGGTTAAAAGTATCAAAGCTATTTCAGGGGCGTACACAAAGATCACACGGTTTCGTATTTCACTACACACGGTTTTCGTGGTGTTGCAAAATTGCTTTTCTTCCGAGATTGCACAACATTGCTCAAGTACAGCATCCGATACTATCTCTGCGTACATGAAAGAAAATTCGACGAGAAAACAGACCTCGTACCCTGTAATCCAAAGAAGTTAATCCCCGACGAACAGGTAAGCCAGCACGCTCCTACTCGTACACAATATATTCAATACATGTAATCACTGATTGGTTATATCACGCAAGTCACAACCAGCGTTTCCCGCCTCAGCTGAGGCGTCGCGTTATTTCCGTTCGCAAGCGATAACGGACGCGTATGTCAATCAAATCGATCAGCGCAAAAAATCGCATCACGTAAAATCTTCAAGACTTGTGAGTTTTGGCTAAGAGCTGTACAGCTTTTAAGCCGTCTTTCATGCCGTTCACAAGGCAAAGAAAAAAATTCAATTGAATACAGTATAGCTGACTGCTGAGGTAGTTGGATGGGAAATAGAGACTAGTGATCATTGGTGGGGCAAAACTGCGAATAAAATTATTTTGATTTAGTTTCTTTGGAGTTGATAATTTTGACCACTTCAAATATTGGGTGTTTTAAGAATTTTTAGAAGAGGCCCGACCATGCAAATCAAAACACAAGAGATTGTTAATATTTTTACACGAGCTAAGGTCACGTTTTCCCAATGGGCTTAAAATGTTATTTAAGTTAATTTTAATCCCATTAGCTTGACAGAACGCAAGAACAATCGTTAGAGAGACGAACTGGGGATGAAAGCCCAGTTCTTTGTTTACTGGTTTGAAACACGACGGGCCAGCAAAAGCACGAAATGGAACGACTTATGTAAGGCCGTATTAAATTTCTTGTCGCCTTAAAACAATGCTGGCCGTCATTTTTTTCCCCAGGTGTATTTTTGACTTCTCGCGCTACACACGAAACGCTGTATACTTCCAAAAACTGCTAAAACAAAAATGAGCTTTTGTCTCCATGCAATTATGTGAGGAACCATAACTGCCACAACTTTCCGTCTCCGTGAACCGTCAAGGAAGTTTATTATTTCCTTCGCATTCCCTGGCTGACTTGATCGCCACTGACCTCCATTGAAGTATTGCACATTTTTGCTGATTTTAAGTTTATTGATCAAACAATATTTCTATCAGTTAAGTTTGGAGTTATAAATGACCTGGCCGCTTATTCCAGTTTTTTTTTCTGGCAGATACAGAATTAGACTATTCGATCTGGTTCATAAATGCTAGTCACGTGTATGCTGCATTCATTAGCGCTACCAATTAAAAATTTTTTTTCTTTCATCTTTTGATATTCGCCTCTGTCCCCAGCGTCCAGGCGGGGCTTATCGAAAAAGCGGGTTTAAGAGTGTCCAAACGCAAAGACAAAGACAGTTTTTGTCGAATTAGTCTTTTTCGTTTCCGCTTGTCGGATCAAGTGGGACGGGAAGGAAGCAGCTGAACGATAAGAAGGCTTAATGTAAACTTCTCGCGTGTAGGAACCTGGTAACAGCTGAAGCCCACGCTCCCAAACAAGTTTATTTTCGATTCTTTTCCCAATTCCGACGCCAAGAGAAAATGTCTATATTTAGGGACCAGCAGGGTTGGAAACACGTTTTCCTTCGATTTCCGTCACAATATTATAAGCCCTTTCCTAGAAAAACGTTTAGCCGGAACAGATGTTCATACTTATTCCCATGCCCCTCGATGATCACGAGATACGCAGACACGCCTCGATGAGATACGCAGACACACGATTTTCCGATGGGAAATGAAATGGAACAGCCCTTTTCACTGGAAAGTTTTGCAGTTGAGTCAAGTGTACATACACAGTCCGTCCAATATTTGTTTAAAAATTGTGCTGTTCAATATGGCGGAAATTTTGCCCAGCTTTTTCAAAAGCTCATGTTTTTCACTAAAAACTCGCCAGAAATGCATTTAACAAGCCAGGACTTTACATACAGGATAACATGTGTAAAGTATCGTTTTATTTTGAAAAATATGCCATACATTTCTACCAGCTAAAAGATTGTTTAAAACTTCGATTTCCCACATGTTATGCATTAATATGCTGTCTGTGAAAGGTAAGCTGTCTGAAATCCTGAAATCCGAGTTATTCTCAAGATAAAGGCTCTGTTTCAAGGGCAACGTGATTGTACAGGGTACCGTTCCGCTCACCCTCCAATAGCGGTTTTGCAGCGGAACACAGTTTGTTCAAAAGGCGATCTATATTTCTTCGGTATCGATGTAAGGGTAGCCTCAGTCCTACACGAACACCCTTTGGCATTGGGGGAGGAGGATTGCGCGACGAACCTAGGGCTTTCCACAAGTTTTCGTTTTGAAAATTGCGCAAAAGTTTATCAAAAAAAAACCGCAATAAAATTTGTTGCTCTCTCCCTTTGTTTGGTCTGAAGAAAAAGTACAACAAAAGTGAGATTTCTAATTTTGTGCAATTTTGCGGCGTAACCAGCGTTTCTAAACAAGTTTGTACCAGTTAAAACCGAAAAAGGAAGAAGTAAGACTACAAATCAATATTAAAATCAATCTCGTCAAAACTGATCACTTAATCATTTTTGCTGTTTTTTTTAAAGAAAAACGCTGACCTGGTAGTTCGGTTGCACCCATGATCAGCCCCAAGGGGGGGGAGGGATCTGGCTTCCTTTTAATCCGGATGCTTCGCGGCCAACCTGTTTTCCTGATTCTAAAATAAAGAAAATATTAAATTAGGTGCATATTCAGTTCTAAGTTCTGATTATTATAGATATGAAATATTTGATTTTCAGGCCATGATTAACCCGATATTGGAGATAGCAAGTCAAAGATCAGAACTCTGAAACTTGAAATTTAGAAATCAGAAATCGCAAATCGCAATCCCTGAAAATCTGAAATCCACAATTGAGAAATCAGAAATCAAAAACTTGATTCCGAAATGCCACTTGGGGTATTCAGTTCTGACAAGCATGGTTTATCCCAGTTTGCGATGTCATTATTTCGAATATCGAATCGGTAAAATCGTCCACATTTCCCCTCCGGGAGTGGGTAGAGAGATTTTAATGTTACTTCCGGTATCGTTTTTCTAAGCGGGGAAGGGGTGAGTATTTTCAACTTCCTGTGTCATAACTTTAGCGGGAAGTGGTGGAAGGGGGTGGGGTGGGTACTTTAAGATGAATCGAATCTTTTCGGTTGCTTTAGTTTACCGCGACAAGATGAGTATAATCAAGAGAAAATGACAATTCCTTCTTTAGGGGTTAAGGAAAAGATAAAGAATATCCTTGACTCTGGAGGGTTTTTTAAAGACGTTCAACAATATTTACCGTCAAAGGAAATTTCCACACAACCATATAATTACGGAATTTCAAGGAGAAGTGTTCGTAGATACTGCCAACCCAACGGCTTTCGACGTTATTCATAAAAGAAGTCAAACAATTTTTTGTTCTTGGGCCATCGTAGTTGAACAAAACTGCAGCGGAAAATACCATGAAGAGTTTGGTCGTCCATTTGTTTCAGTATCAGGGCCACCCAACGAGCAAATCAAGCAAAAAAACCTTTAAGGGATATTTCTAGGCTCCTTGCAAGCTGGAAAAATTTGATCTGTTCGGATTTCTTAGCTGGAAATAGAAGTGCCCGAAACTTTTAGGGAACGAAATCTTCATTTCAGAAATTGCTAGCTAAACGGTACCTTCGAAGAACTTCTCTGCGAACTATTTGCTAACCCAAAAGGGCTAGGCGACCTTTTTAAGAGCCAAACCTGCAAAAATAGCCCTTGCGAAAATCTAAGGGACCAATTCCCCCTGGAAATCGGTGGTTGCGAATCTTTTAGGTGATGTTTTAGTTAAGAAATTAGTAGCTTTTCGTCAATGCATTATCCGAATGTCTTAGAACGAGTAGACTCACCCGAACAGATATTTCTTAGAAGTTTCTCGTTGGGTGCCCCGGCAGTATTCGCTAAATCTAATTCGCTGTCGCTAAACCGTCAATTCGCTGCAGTCGCTTTATCTCTTGGCAATATCTACGAACACTTTTCGGTTGCTTTAGTTTACTGGGACAAGATGAGTACAACTCAGTTTACTGCGTACAATTTACTTTACTGCGACAAGATGAGTATAATTCCTTCTTGGCGGTATCTACGAACACTTCTCCTTGAAATTCGGTAATTTTTGTGTGGAAATTTCCTTTCAATTTAGAATAAAAATGAGCGATATAAAAATAGAACGACGTTTCGATGACTCCATGTCATCATTATCAAGTTCGAAGTACACGAAAGAATTAATTGCATATATAGTGGTATTAGTGTGAAAATATGTAAGGAATTAAAAAATTAAAAAATAAAAAGCGTAGAGAATCAAAAAAAGGTATACAAATATTCAATTGTTATGTAAAAAGTTTGGCACGGATTGAATCCAATCCAATTTAAATT
>CM042747.1:5659852-5698725 GCA_022496165.2 Catalaphyllia jardinei
GCATCTATAACCGCAGTTCAAATATGAATTATTTCATATATACATCATAATCTGTATCGCACGCACAGATCACATGAAAACTTGTAGACCACGCAATGTTGGTTAATTAGGGGAGGTTTGGCCTCAACACCTTTGATGTCATCGATGATTTTTCTACTAGTAAACACTGGGCGCAAATTGCTTCCAATTTTCTTGCTGAGTTCGCTGAGATCTTTTCGTAAAGCGTCGGCCGACCTCTGATCTTTGAAAGGCAAGACAATTCTAATGGGCTGATCTAGTGGGATTTGGTGCTGTGGTTCAGCTTGATCTTGTGAACGGATGAAGCTATTTATAGTCGATTCGATAAGCCGCGGAGGATACTTCAATTTCAGGAACATTTGCCTCAAGTTGTTACATTCGTCAGCAAAAAGATCTGGAGAAGATGAAAGACGATGTGCGCGAATTAACATTGTTTTCAAGAGTGAGTGTTTATACTTATTGTCAACGTGACTTTGATAGTGTAGCAAGAGGCCTTCTCGCTAACAAAACTTTTGACCAGAACTGGTTCGAGGAAACGCATCAGTTAAACATCACCCAGGATGATCTCGTTGAATTATTGACGGCTGCTACAAAACATCAACTCTTTCAGTTCAACGGACATCTTTATGAACAAATTGACGGAGTTGCAATGGGCTCTCCCTTAGGCCCTCTTCATGTGCTCTATTAAAGCTGAAAAGCGAAAACAAATTGCCTTCCTTCTACAGAAGATACGTGGATGATACTTTAGCCTTGGTTCCCGATATTCCATCTGCTGAAGCCTTTTTGACAACATTGAATGAATCCCACCCTTCCATTAGCTTCACGATGGAAATAGCAACCAACAATAAGCTATCCTTCGATGGAATGGAAATTGAAAAGAAAGGAAATCACCTAGCAACAAGCGTCCACAGAAAAACAACCAACAAAGGCCTCTTGCTACTACTACTACTCTTGCTGCTTGCTACAAGTTTTCATGTGATCTGTGCGATACAGATTATGTCGGATATACATCCCGACACCTCTTTCAACGCATCGCCGAACCGATAAACATTATTCTATTGGTAAACACTTGAAAGAAGAACACAGGCTGCAACCAACCAATCTACAAGACCAATTTACAGTTCTTAAGAAATGCCGCACAAAGCTTGATTGTCTAATCTATGATATGCTGTTCATTAGAAACATAAAACCAAAACTCAACACGCAATCGGATTCAATCCGTGCCAAACTTTTTACATAACAATTGAATATTTGTATACCTTTTTTTGATTCCCTACGCTTTTTATTTTTAATTTTTAATTTTTTTAATTTTTAATTCCTTACATATTTTCACACTATTACCACTATATATGCAATTAATTCTTTCATGTACTTCGAACTTGATAATGATGACATGGAGTCATCGAAACGTCGTTCTATTTTTATATCGCTCATTTCTATTCTGAAGTGTTTTAAGAAACCTTTTATTATTAGAAATTTCCTTTCACGGTAAATATTGCTAAACGTCTTTAAAGACATTCTTTATCTCTCCCTTAGCCCCTTAAGAAGGAATTGTACTCATCTTGTCGCAGTAAACTAAAGCAACCGAAAAGATTCGATTCATCTTAAAGTACTTTCTAAGACTAGGTTTACACTAGAGGAAATTGTTCCGGATTCGTGATGAATCCGGAACGTTTTAGTACCGGATTGGTTTTGCCGTTTACGCACAGGAGGACGAATCCGAAATAAAAACATCCCGGTTTGGTCACGTCTCCGGAGATTTTGAATCCGGAATCTAAAGTGGGAACTTTGAATCCGAAAACTTTTGAATCCGGAAAGTTTTGCTGTGTAAACGCTTTTCTCTCGAATCCGGATATCTTTCCGCCAGCGATATTATGAGTTTGCGGTATAACTAAAATGGCGGATGCAGCAATCCAAAGTAATCTAAAGTCGTCGTCGTATTGATGGCCATTGATAGCGGTCGCTGTTAGCCTCCTTGTTTTGTCACTGGTCCAGGCAGTCTTTTAATTTGTAATGGCTAGTGGTATATTCCTCAGAAACCAAAAAGGCGACGCAAACAATGTTGACGTCCTCCACACTTTATCGGAAATGACGATGGCACGATCGCTGGATGATTCTGGATAAGACCAGGATAAATGCCTGGTGGGACAACATGATGGGCAACAATAGCGTGATCAGCGAGTGGAAAGAAAACTTCAGACTGCCTCAACGTACCCCTAGGCTTTTTTCTGGTGACATTTAGTTTCTCGTCGTCGAGGCAACAAACAACTTGTTGACCATTTTATCGTGAATGTTGCCGGAGTTGTCGTCCTGTGTAAACGGTCAGGAATCCGAATATCCTTTTAGTGTAAACGCCTACTAATCAGAATACTCTAAAATTGATGAATCCGGAAACATTTACGAATCCGGAAAAATCTGCTCTAGTGTAAACCTAGTCTAAAAGAGGTAGGATTGCCATCCGACGTTATTTCCACCCCACCCTCTTCCCCCAACTTCCCGCTAAAGTTATTTACACAGGAAGTTTATAAAAATTCTCACCCGTCCCCCGCTTAACAAAACGATACCGGAAGTAATATTAAAATCTCTCTCTCTACCCATCCCCAGAGGGGAAAGATGGACGATTTTAACGATTCGACATTCGCAAACTGAGATAAATTGTCAGAACTTGATATCACAAGTGGCATTTCGAAAATCAAGCTTCTGATTTCTGATTTCTCAATTGTGGATTTCAGATTTTCAGGGATTGCGATTTGCGATTTCTACGATTTTCTTGATTTTAGAATCAGGAAAACAGGTTGGCCGCGAAGCATCCTGATTGTTTGGTTTTAAGACAATTAAGCGGTAAATCCGATGTTTGGTTTTAAGATAATGAAGTAAATCCGATGTTTGGCTTTTGGAAGCGCTCTTCCTGGAAATAACCGTTTGGCATTCTTTAACCTGTCACGATTTTGTTTTGTAATTTTTCAGCCAATTTCTATTCGTTTAGCAGTCTTGTTTGAACATCGGAATGCGGCTGTCTAATTAAGATTCGTTTCTCGATGATACTTCGCACAAGAGTCAACAAAACTGTAATTACCACAGTCAACACTGTGGTTTTTATTTGTGTATGATTCAACTCAAGAGCACGCAAACAGATAATGATATGGACTAGGCGGGCTTCACATGTACCAGTTTACCTTTGAACCTTTATGCTTCTGTTGTGGTTTCAGATTTGAACAAAAATTTTGGCGGATCGACGGATCGGGCGAAAAAAAAACATGGATCGGCGGATCTGCATACCCCTATTCACCCCACTCCTCAAGTCAGTAGCATCAAAATTATCACCGTTTACAGACGGTCCATTTTCCAAGTTGAGAGTCACTATATCACGTCTCGTCTGCTCAGCAAAGTTAAGCCCTGTCAGGTGGGATTGGCATCTGGATGGGTGACCAAATACGAATACCCCGTGTTGCGATAACTTCTTTTTTGCTTCCTTCCCTTTCGAAGGCGATATCAAAGACTGCAGAACTCCCAGCCTTGTGTGATGTCGTTTCCTCTATTTCTTAACTATTTGTTCCTCATTTTGCCATGTCCGCATTCAGGACGTATACAAAACATGGACCGGGGTCCACGGACCACCCCTAATTTTCAAAAGGAAATCGCCCTGTTAATACTCACCTCATCTTTGGATCGTTTTAAGGCAACTGCCATCTTGGATGAGGGAGCGCGAAGGGGCTGAAGCGAGTTATGTTATCCGGCAACCTACCCCTCCAAGGTCATTTTTCGTTTAATACGAAAACTAAATACATTCTGTGCTCTCCTATTAAAATAACAAGCTATCCATTAAACGTTTTCATCAATATACCTTGAGTACAATTTTTTTTTGTAGGGTAAACTTCGTTTATAAAATAAATCAGCTTATTTTTATGCACGCTAGAGTATAATAAGCGCGTGGGGGGGGGGGGGGGGGGGTTGTCTTCTCGATCGGATTGCAATGCGAAAGTGTTGGAATTAAAAACTTGGGGGTAGAAATGCACTAGATCTTCTGTGTCTCAAAACGAGTTTTTATGGTCTTCCCATTTATGGGGGCGCCATCCCAAAGCAACCCGCTGTTACGAGACAATAAATACTAGTCTGTGTTTTTCATTCCCTGACCTCCGGTAAATATTCATATTAACAGGGGCGATTTCCTTTTGAAAATTAGAGGTGGGCCATGGACTAGGTCCATGGGGTGGTCCATGGACCGGGTCCATGAGGTGGTCCATAGACCCCGGTCCCTGTTTTTGTATACGTCCCCGCATTCACGTGTATTTATTTACAACATCGTATAATTAAAGAGCGGAACACGCCGTTCAAATTCTTCTCAATTCTCTTGACTTTTGATCGTCTAAAACAATGACTTCGATCTTATTGCTATCTCTAGTTCTGTTAAGACCACGCTGTCACCACTACAATCCACGCTATGACATTCCGCACCAAATTCCACCATGTTTGTTTTGACCTGCGTCTCCGCAAAAAATCCCATAAGCGCTTGCGGCACGATTTCGCCTCCAGGCTATCACTCTTTTCCAAAGTGAGCTATTGAGGAAAGGCCAGCCCACGAACTTGGAGTTGAGCCATCGTTCTATTAGTAATACTTATGTTGTATGAAATATTTAACAACAACCTTTCTCTCTCAACTTAGTGTTATCCTTAACTTTTAATCGGTGAAAATCAAGATTGTAACTTTTATATTGTTCGCGTTATCTTGCTCGGGTCAACCACTTAGGAATAGTCGGTTTAAATCAAGATAGAAAAAGTTTTATATGAATGAATGTTAATTCTCTGTTCCATTATTAGAAAAAGGTTTAGTCAACCTCGATAAACTCGAAGGAAAATATGCTAAATAGTTCGGTGCGCAATCGCACTTAGGCCTTATGTGAATTGCGTATGACCTTACGCTAGCCTGATTGACAGTTTGACATTGATTTGTTGAATCAAGTGGTTATCCCTTTAAAAGGAACGTGACGAGTAAACTCCTAGTAGTTGTAATAGTTGTCGTAACAGTAAAGAGCTCAAGCAGTAGTGAAGTAGTTGCTGGACTAACTGTGACCAGAGAGAGAGTAGAAGCAGAACCATGCTGTAACACCTGCAGTTGGAATTAAACTGTGAAGTAACCGAACATTGAGTGTTGGAGTGATCTGCTAATTCCCCGAGAGTTTACTTCAACAGCACCAGATTAAAATTCTTGCCGAGACAATATCAGGAAAAATAACTTACTGATTTATTCTGTTTTCATGGCGTTTGGAGGCGTTTTAGAGCGATTCTAGCGAGATTTAGCGTCTCTGTAGGAATTATATATAGAGAGGGATACAGAGAAGCTAAATCTCGCTAGAATCGCTCTAAAACGCCTCCAAACGCCATAAAAACAGAAGTTATACACACAACAAGAAAAGGTAAGTCGATTTTTAATTTTTCTCTCTTATTTTGAACTATTCCGTACGATCGATGTATTTCCCATACAAACTCTTATAATAACGCTATTATGCAATGTCATGTTGACGATGCCCAGAGAGCTACCTGTGATTTATTTTTTGATGCAAAGAATTTTACGGGAACTTGAAGTAAGTATAAAAGTTCAGAGTGTTTACAGAAAGTGCCTAGGCTCGATTAATAAAGCCGTAAGCAGTTATTTTTTACATCAAATGTTTGTAATTATATTTTTGCCGTGTCTAAATATATGTCACGGTCTCAAATAGAATGGCCGCGGCAGTCAGAAGTATTTACCGAATTCATCGAAAGTAAAACCAATATACTTTTTAGGATCGCTTGACATTTCTAAAGAAACGCCAAATACTTTTAATAGGTTTGACTGAGGATTTCAGTCGAAATTCGGTGAATATTTCTGACTGCCGGGCATTTAGTCTATTTAAGCCCGGCCCGCCTATTGAATATGATGAAAAAACAATTCTATATATTATGTATGCTGCGTTTTCCCCTTCCTCACTACACCGTTAAAAAAGGGTGATATGTTATTAGAAAACAGCACAACTGTCATTTACAAATGCGCACAAAATGAGAATGACATCAGCATTTTAGTATTTGATATAGGCACGTAATGGTCCGGGTAGCCCGGGGGAGGGGGGGGGGCGGGTCACTCCGTTTTGGTCATAAATAGGGTATCGATTTCAGCCAATTTCGG
This sequence comes from Catalaphyllia jardinei, assembly GCA_022496165.2. Taxonomy (NCBI): domain Eukaryota; kingdom Metazoa; phylum Cnidaria; class Anthozoa; order Scleractinia; family Caryophylliidae; genus Catalaphyllia; species Catalaphyllia jardinei. The sequence goes on from CM042747.1 coordinate 5,666,031, forward strand.
CCATTTTGGTCATAAATGGGGTATGGTTTTTACACTCTAGCCTTGTTATGTGGATGTTTCTAAGAAGAAGTCACTTTTTCATCATTATCGAAAAGAAAATCAGCAAAAGCCCTTCAAATTTATGTTTACGGTCTGGTCGGAACTAAGGAAATAATTATAACGCAGCTCTGAAACAGGGTTTTGATTTAAGGGTCAGGTCATAAATAGGGTAGGGAATATTGCAGATTTTGGTCATAAATAGGGTAAGGGTTTTGGGAAGCGGGCCGCACACCCCCACCCAATTTTTCTGGGAGTACCTCCCGGGCCGGGTAGTTACACTTACATTTAAACTACAATACCTAACGTATCAATGAAAGCCAACTGAAAGCAAAATTCAGTGAAACTAACGCACGCAGCAAAATATGGTAAGTAGTACCTACACCAAGTCGTTACCGCATTTCAAAGCTTCCGTTTTCCCCTAACACACTAATAATATGGAAAAAACGGTAGACTGATCCCCACCGCGAAGAGAGGAAAAGAAATAAAACAGCAATGAAATTAAAACAAGTACAATATAGTATGGCTCTGTTTTAAACGCGCTCTCCTTTGGAAGAACCCCTGAGGCTAAGAGGTAAACACGTTCATTATAGAAAGCCCGGCACTGTTCGAGACGAGTGTGGATCTGCGCCTGCACTCATTACTTTCAGCGGATTCCGCGGTAAGAGTTTTAAACTAACAAATTGACGTCAGTTTTTAATGCGTCTGTCCTGTTATTGATCATGAATTTTGTCACAACATTTTCAAAGTAGCTGTGGATCAGTGGATCCGCAGACTACTTTGACAATGTCATGACGAAATTCATTGTCTATGACAGGACAGATGCATTAAAAACTGACGTGCATTTGTTTTTTTACGATAACAAACTGTTAAATTATACCCGCTCTCGTTCGTTGCCGCATCGCATAAATGAAAAATCATGTGTCTGTCCGCTTATTGATGATAAAAATTAGCCAATGAGCTCGCGACAATTTGTATAGGTAATCATACGGTTTCGAGTTCAATTTGGAATTAATTTGCACGAGTGAGTTTTTCAAAAAGCTTAAATTGCACGAGCCGCTTCGGCGAGTGATATATGCTCGTTTTATTTGCGTGATATTATGTCTTGCAAAAACAAATAACAATAAGGGTCATTAATGCAAGTGCGGCCGTAACACCACTTGAACAGAGACCTGAAAAAATTTTCAGGCTCTGAGCGGGATTCGAACCCACGACCTCTGCGATGTCGGTGCAGTGCTCTCCCAACTGAGCTATCAAAACCAAAATTTTTTCAGGTCTCTGTTCAAGTAGTGTTACGGCCGCACTTGCATTAATGACCGTTATCACTCAATTGCTACTATGGGACAAATTACTTTCATCAAATAACAATAAGGTAGTGAATATCCTAGTCCAGATCATGGGGCTCCGATCCAGGGCCAGTTTTTGTTCGTGCCAAGGCTCCGCCGGCTAAGAGAGACAGGCAGCTCTAACGACGAGAAAGAGGACTGGCAGTCATTTTACACTCAGTCCTGAAGGACCACTGAAGGTCTGTAGGAATCCTACGTAGGAAAAAAAAAGGTGTCGATCGACTGTATATTTTACCACAATACCATGCGTGCCTTACACAGCCCTCAAAATACAAGGAAAGCCATGTTTGTGCTGTGTTGTTTTGTTCCTGTGCCAACGACACTGTGTATGTTGGGTTTGAGAATTCTCAAAGGCATCATGCGCTGAGATTCATGTGTAAATGTACTAGTCGTCATGTTTTTTTCCCACGAAGGATCGTAATCCGACAGTTCTTGTCAGCTAGATCAGCTAATGGACATTTTTTGATAATGAAACCAGAAACGCTAGTTCAAGGATCTAGCGAATGAAAACCTTGTCTTCAATACCGCCTTTTGATTTTCCTTGAGCCAAGTTCCCGTCGCCCCGGGTGTGCTCCCTTATAAGGGCTATATAGATACGTATCAAATTTCTGGTCAGGTCATAAATTGGGAGGGAAAATCGCAAATTTTTGTGATAAATAGCTACGGGTTTTTGGGAAGCGCGTCGCGCACCCCCACCTAATTTGTCTAGGAGTACCCCCTTAGGTGTCCTAACAGAAATTTATTTTGAATACCTCAGGAAATGGCTTTGTTCGTGTTCGTGACTAAACCAACAATATCGTTCAGCTTTACCAAGGTCGAAGAGAACCGGAAACTAAGAATTTAATTTGTTATGTAAATTTACAGGACTAAATTATAAAGGCTTGACGTACCCATGCATGAATATGTATTTTAAATAACTATTTACTTTCTCACACATGGCTCAGTCGATGTTTTACCCAGAGTTTACAACATATATACTTCATGCTAGTGCTTACAAAGGGCAGTAGAGGAATCATAATACTTCACAGTTGGGCGAGATAAATCTTAATTGATGCTTTCATTCTTTATGGTGCACTTGGTTTTCTTCGAGTGAAAGGCGAGGAGTTCAGGTAGTAATTGTCATGCAGGAGAAATGTTTGGTGTTTCTATTTGCCTTGCTTATGGCTAAGGATTTTTTCAATATTTGAGAAATCACTGAATGTTTCGAGTAGCACTTCTTATTAGGAAAATGGGTGTTTGGTTTCAGAAAATCTTAGTTCTTTTCTAATGGCTTAACACGCACAATTTGTGGTCAGGAAATGCAAACCTTCTCCACCTTTTGCTTTGATTTAGAATGTATGTTTTGATGTAGCGACGAGTGACAACAATGTCCTTCAATGAAGTTAAAATAAGGGTTAAAAAACACCAAACCAGTGTATGTCACCTTTGATGGTTTTTCCGCGATTTTCTAAGCTAAAATTGCCATCGACGACTGAAGAATCAAAAATTAAATATGTAAGATATACATGAAAAGTAGATAAAAACATAAAACCTAACTTTGATGGAATTCTGGGTTAAAATCAAACTGCTATTGCCTGAAAATGAATGGGGAAATATTCCGATCGAAAATAAAAACTCGAATGAATTTTTTGTTGTGTGTGTTATTACATGTTGTCGACACTTTCCATTGACAATTTCCATTCTCAGAAGGAAATCAGCTTATATGTCTTTTGAATACGGTAAACAAAACACCTGCAAAGCGACTGAAATACGTGACCAAATAAAATATTGTAAAATGGGTTTTGTTGTAAAAAAAGATATTAAATATTTAAAGCGAAAGTAATCATGGCACTCGCGAGTTCTGTAATGCAGAGTGCACTTCGCCAAGACGCCTTTGGTTGTTGAATCTGAACTGAATCTTTGGGCGATGGAATGAAGTTCTTAGCTCCGACGTTAAATAAACGTAATGGCATATTTAATGCACATCTTCCGCAGAGCGTTTCCTAATCATTTGTGACAATGTAAGCAGGAAGATTACAAAGCGCGCCAATGAAATAGACTTCATCATGTAGAAAACAAATAATCATTATATAGGACACAATTTTCTGATCCTGTTTTATCGACTGATTGCAGGTGGAGATTGGAAAATGTACAGAGCAAATCCCAGGGAAAATTAAAAGTTGGAGTATAAGAACGAAAAAGTTCACAACCATCAACGGATCTTGGAAGAAAGTATTTTTAATTTGGTAAGTTAATTTGCATTTCTTTTTGTTTACAACGCTGACTGAACAGTAGAAGATACAACTCCTTCCATCTTGTAATATGAAATTTATGCAGTCTCCCAGGCTGAGATTGACCAGTTGTCGAGTAATCTTACACTGAGCGAAGCCTGATACACACTAAATCGCGTGATCTTCAAAAACGTACGAACGAAACCGCTTCGCGTGATCACATCTCCATGCAAAACCACGCGAACTTCATCACGCATTTCGCGGTAACGAAATGAATACGTTAGCAACATAACGATCAGTCTGATGTCCATCGTCTTTAAACGTAGTTGAGCTTGTCTCCTATATATGTTACGAAAACAAATTTGCTTTCATTTAGTGCGTGTCGTTTTTCCCTAATCAATGAAGCGGCTAATCTTCGGTTGCGCGTTCTATAAACAATTTGTTTTTCGCCCCCAGCACTTTACAACAATGAATCGCATAATATATCTGAATAATATATCTGAATAAACCGAAATCATTTCAGAATGTTGCAGAATCATCAGTGATGGTCTTCTGGTACTGTTGACAAAGAGTCGTTGGACCTAAAGACCCTAAGTGTGCAGGCGTCAATTTAAAACCTAGTCGACTGAAATCTTTCATCCGGAACACTGTATAGCTTTGTAATCTGTTAATCAACTGAGTTGATAATGTGAATTGGCCACCGTAAAGAGATTCGGAAGCTGACGTTTCGAGCGCTAGCCCTTCGTCGGAGCGAATTTGTATAGCTTTGCCGGCCGAGTTGTAATCAAAATGTAATACAAACGTTTGCTGCTAGCGAGAATACTTCTCAAATCCGAGCTGAGTTTGGTCTAGTAATTCACCACCAGCACTGATCGTATTAGCATAGACAAGTCACAATGGGTGATATTTCCAAAGTATGAGTGATATGCGAAAACTCTGTGAAAATTTCACAAGCGTTTAGGTGAATGTAATTTCAAAGAACTTTTATTTATGACGAGTCGCATAAATTCTTAGAATCTTCCTAGAGCTTTCAAACGATTTTTCATTCGGATATGACTGAGAAAATTACGAACGCGCGCCTTAATTTGCACTACCGTGCAAATTAAAAATAAACAATAGACTGATCTGTCCTCGACCAATCACAACGAAGTGACTCAGCGGGTTTTAACTTTATCTGCTCGACAGCATTTTAACTTCTATGAGAGTCAATCTGTATACGATGATGGAAGAGGTGGCTGGGGAGTATTGTCATCATAGCTTAGAAGCTTGAAGTCGCAGAGCTTTGCTCAAAAATTCTCACTCTATGGAAGGAAATAATCTAATAATTAAATTACTTTTTGTGCACTATTCTCCTTTCCGTGTCTGTCCTATTTCATGCTATAACTGTTCGTAGATATTAGAACAGTTATAAAATGATTAAAATGCTTTCCACTCTTAAACTTGAGTAGAAAGCAAGGGAGGAGAGGAGGGCTGGGTGGGGGAGGGTTTTGGATTACGCTTCATGATCAATACAAGTTGCAGCTAGATTTCAGGTGTTTAAATTATATTAATCAAATATCTATCTGTGAAGTGACAATATCATGTTTCTCCAGCGGGGTTAGATTAATGAACTTAAAATCGCTCAGCGTTGATCTTTTAATTTTTATCTCCAACCTCTTTAGAAGTTTCGTCTCTTTGGACTCTCACTAGGAAAAAAGATTGCCAAGCAACTACATGAACTAGGAATTCGAAATGAATGGAACAATGATGATGATGATAAACCCGACCAATGTTAGCGGTAAGTAGGAATTGAATGTATTGAATGCGATCTAAAGCAAAAACACAGTACAAATTGAATAAAAAAATGTTTAATTCAAGGTCGGTAAATAAATATGAAAGATGAAATTTTAGTGTGTCATGAGGGTGAATAAAGAAAAAAATTTCTGAGGCCTTGACGAGATTTCCCGCGAGTTTAATTCTTGGCTGTAGCACGCCGGTTAGAGCGCCTCAAGGACTGGTCGCAAGGAGGTTATGAGTTTGAATTCCGTCCGGGAAAAATAACCTTTTTCACAAGTGCAAGGTGCTTAACAAAGGAAAAAGAAACAGCCACATATTGCCTTTATAACGCTGGGAACTGAACCACATTTCGAAAAGTCAGTTTAACGAATAAAACAGTGCTGTTTCTAGCTTTTGAGATGGACGTGCTGTTATTGTTAGGTCATACTGTGCTCCCCGTACGAAGTTTTATGATTCACCGAATGTGGACGTAAATTCTTGCTTATTGAACAACAAGTCTTGAACTTCTCGCCACAAATAACTTTGTGACATTTTCAGGTCATTCTGATTACAAGTATAGTAGACCATTCCGACTGCAAGGGTCAGGACATTTTCCACTATCTGTTGAGTATATATGCAGCTATAACTGAATTATGCCTATCAATATGCCCTTCGGCTTTTTCACTCCTGCATTTAGTTAAGCTAATAATTAACCTCATCGCTAGAAATGCTTTAATTGGAAAACTTGCTGAAATGATTCTCCTTGATAATATTAGCCTTAGATTTTCGTTGTAAAATAAGAGACGTTTGGGAGTGAGAAAAAAATTCTTGAACAGTCAAAATCATGACTCCGACGCAGTGGTGAAGAATCTTGGCTTTAAAGTGGTATAGCCGTCTGTTTGAAATGTAAACAACGACTAGCTTCATTAAAATTCTATCTTGTTGATCAATTAAGTTAATTTTTTTAGCTCGGCAATAGCCTTTGAGCTTTGATTTGTAATGGAGACATTTCTCTTGCAGTCGGCAATATTTATCTGCAAAATTACATTAATTATTATTCCATTAAAGCACCGTGTCATTTTGGAAACGAGCCCCCAAAATAAGAGAAATATGCTTCCGTTTTATTATTTTATTATGATTATTATTATTATTATCATTAGAAAAACTTCTGAATGTCCTTTTAGATCTCTGTTATCCGTTTTGAATAGAGTTATTTATCACTCGAGTTTGCTGATTGGATCACAAGATGGTTTTACCGATATCTTTTTCTGGCATCAGATTTCGAGCTCAACATATTACTGTCACACATTCAATTCTCTTGTTAATTTATTTTGATAGCAGAATGGCGTAATTCATTTCACAATATCTCACGGCACTCTGATTAAAGGTGACACTTAGATAAATATTATGCTCTGATCGAGTATTTATGACTTCCATAATTGTCATTTGAACTTATTTACCAGAGTTATTATTATTATTAATATTATTATTATTAAAAATATAGAACGAACAGCGCTGAAAACATATTGAAAACATACATTTTTTAAACTTGACGTCAAGTTTATAAAATGAATGTTTTTAATATGTTCATCACCGGCCGCTGTTCGTTTTATATTTTCAATCATGCACAAACTGCGCTGACCAAAGACCAAGAGATTAATAATAATAATAATAATAATAATAATAATAATAATGATAATAATAATTTAAAAAAAGATATTGAAAATCGCAAAATTGATGAGCTGTATGAACTTTTAAATGATTTAAACTTCGATTAAAATTTTTAGACGTGATTTTTTAAAAAAAAAATTATTATTATTATTATTATTATTATCATTTCAATGTATATTTATTTTCCTTTATTGTCGCTGTTGCTTGTCAGTTTATTAGTATAGTTTAACAACTTTAATTGAATTTAATCTTTTTCACAATCTTACGTCTTTTTCTTTGAAAGTAGTGAATTGTAATATTTCAAAATTTACGTAAAATGTGTAAATAATAAAAATCTAAAAATAAAAAGCACAAAATCGCACCATCGCATTCAAAACATGGCAAAGGCATCTTAACGATGTGGAAACGTTACTTACTCTTCTCACTTATTTTCACGTCTTGTTCTTTATCTCGACAGATTCCTCAAACCACAAGGAAGAATCTGTAGAGGTGGGTGTGATTGTCATGGGACTCTGCTGCATCTGTTTAGTGGCATGCGCATTAGTTGTCCTCCAGCTCCGTTCAAACAACAGACGCATTTCCGGAAACCGAGAAAGATCTGGACCAACCGGCAACGTCTCGGCTGATCGATCACGTGATCCGTTAGACGCGGGGGCGCCACCTTCATATGACGCAGGTATGCTGATGGTAACACACGGATTTCTACTATTTTCCTCCTATTCTGAATAAATTGAGTTTTTAAAATGTTTGAAATGTTCACTAAGTTCGAGTGATCATTTGAGCCAAAAAAATGTGAATTATTCTTCCAGTTGGGCTTAAATGGCTTGTCTTGTTCAGGGCCCGTTTATATGGACGGAGGGTGCTCCAGCTCACCGGGCTACCCGGCTAACCGAGCGGTTAACTTCTTATACGTTTCTTTAGAAAACGCATTGAAGCGTTTACATGCTAGACAGGGTAGCCCGCCTACCCGGGGCACCCTGTCTACTTGCCCGGGGCATCCGGCTAGGCGGGATAGTTTTTTACCATGTAATCGGTTCGTGCCGGTCTATCCCGGCTTGCTGAGATGAGATAAACATGGCGGAAAAACGAGAGATAAGCTGAGATGAGATAAACATGGCGAAAACATGGCGGCGCGAGGTGAATATTTTCGTAGTTACCATTTGCCAGTGTTGTCTGCTGAACAGAATGACAGTCAATCTGAAGAGATCAGTGTAATAGATGAATCTCAGGCAGAGAACAGGACCGTGCCAGTACAGGAAGCTCAAATAAAAATGGAAAAAAAGTTTCCTTGATCGGCTGTTTTGGTTGTTGTGCTTAGCGGCCGCTCAAAAGATAGCCCACCCAGACCTCTCTCTGTCCTGGTTAGGTGACTTGCATGTAAAAGCGGGCTAAGTGTCAACCCTTCTAGCCGGGTAGCCCGGTTAGCCGGGGCACCCTCCCTCCATGTAAACAGGCCCTTAAATTGTTTAAGGTCGATAGCTGACCAAAGTACTGTAGTTAAGTCTTCGTTAGAGCGCCCCAAAACACTACAATTAAAGCCTTCGTTAGAGCTGCCCAAAACTCTGCAGTTTAAGTCTTCGTTTAATAGACTATATTCGTATAATTTATATTGGACTGAAAGTAGCTTGCAGTCGAAGTTCATGCAGACCGAGGGGAATAGTATTAAAACGAAATAAATTTCATGTGTCTTTCAGAACACTCTCCGGATTAGCCTTGGTTGCGAGCTAGTAGTTCCAGCGCATTACTGAGAATAGTAAAATGGTCTATTGCAGGGCAAAGAAAATTTCTGCTGAATCTCGATTTAGAATTCTTTTTTCGTGTTTATCATTAGTTATTCGCTCGCCTCACCTCTACCCACCATCCAGAAGGACATCACTAACGTTAGATATCTCAGAGACTAGACGAAGCTCTGGTTCAAGTGCTTTTAGCTTGTCCGTTCACAGTCATCACCTTATACACCAGCTTCGTGTGGTTCCTTCAGGACTGTCTGAAGATAACCTGTCTCAGCATACAGAAATTCAACTTCGAGGCTCTCAAGAAGAGGATAATGAGGAGCCTCCGCCACCTTATCCTGGAAAACGTACATCGCGGGATGCAAGTATCACAGACTATATTTGGCTTGCCAGTCAGAGGCCCACGCGTCCAGATACTAGAACCCATGACTATGATGCAACTGGCGAAAATGGGTCCCGGTCCTCAGGCGAAATGGGCTCGGCAATAAGATCGAATCAAGAGCATCAGGATATGGGCCCAAATAGGGCCCATGTGGTAAATGCATGGATTGGTAGCGAAACTGTACATCGAATTTCTCGCGGTGAAACTAATAGTGCACCTTGTAGACCGAATACTTGTCAATCGACAAATCCCGAAGATAGGAACGTAGATGTTAATTCAAGAGACCGGAATTTTTTGAGGACGTTTGTTTCTCATTCGTTACAAGGCGCTAGGGGTGTGGTATAAGCTACACACAGTCTCCCCTCTGTCAACGCTGAGTTTACAGAGGCTGTGTAGTCATTATTGCAATATTATTTTCAGTTCTAAAGTTCTTGTGAAGTTGTCGTTTCATTTTCCAAAATCCTTAAAAAGTGGCAGACGAATTTTCCTCGACCTCGTTAATAAATTCTCTCGAAACTTCATCGTATCTCGCTTAAGGCTCTGTGAAGAGAAAGTAAGGGAACTTAATTTCCCTTTTATTAGTTTCTTTTTTATTGTAGAGGCTTAATGTAAATCTGCAAAGATCTATTCTCCATAAAGTTTTATGTTTATCCGAATAGACCTCGATAATTTACCAGTACTTCTGAAGTTGTCTAGAAGAGTAGGGCACGTAGTTCTCGGTGTGGTGGCCTATCTCTATCCCTGGTGTTATCTCACATTTCATGCATGGGTTCGGTTGGTGGGTGAAATCAAAGATGGACTGATAGCGGCAACCGGAGGCGCCTTTAAAAGCTGGCGTTCGATCTCGCACACGATACAAGAGTTGTAAACCGCCATGAAACTATCAGTGATATGTGTGGTATATAAATACATACATGATACATTATGAAATACATACATGATGGAGTTAATACGATGGCATTAATGCGCTCTTCCCGAACCCTAAAAGACACCTATGTGGTATGCATTCTAAACAGAAAGAAATATTGTAATTATTCAATTTAGCGCCCTCCTTCCAGGAAGCGTTTACTTTCTTATATGCGCTTCTTATTGATTGTCGCTTTTTTGATAAGCACTCTCTTCCAGCAAGCACCGGTACCCCAATAAAGAAAGTGACATCTTTGACTCTGACATAGAATTAGACAAAAGAATTACGAATCTTGTTTCTTCTCTGAGAGTAATATTGAACATTACGACTATCAGAGCTCCCATGGTTACAGTGTTGTTAATTGTTATTTATTATAGTATTGTATCACATTTAGATGTACAGTTTCCATAACGATATAGGCGTTCCATCTCTAATTAGCGACCTCTCCAATAAGCGCCTTCCCATAAGCTGACAAACGTAAATTAACGCCTCCGGTGATGATGAATAGAATCATTACGGCAAGTTCTGTCTACACGAGTGGTTCAGAACGAAACGTACGAAGACATCAAGCTTCACTAAACAAGCTAGTTTAAAAGCGGAGCTCCTGGGCAGGGTTGTTCAAGGCCTGATTAAGCGAACTTATGGATCAGGATAAACTAGAAACAGGAGCCATAATCAGGGACGGAGACCGTAAGCCTTGGGATCCGCGCGCACCTGATATGGGACAATGTTTCTATTTTTAGAACAAATTACGCCATCCTGACGTCATATATGTGGATCTTGTTACGTTGCGTGATCAAATGTTGAGAGATTCTCAAATGTTGCGAGATTCTCTTGCTAATTTTTCACAGCGATGGCAGGGAAAAAGGCAGGGAAGAAGAACCAGGGCTCTTCTATGCACTTTTACGCTCTGATTTAATAGAAAGGGTGAGTTTTTCAGGGTCCAAAATTGCTTTAACTTCGCGATTTGAATGAATAATATCTTCTCGCACTTGTTGTACGCGTAAACTTTTGTAAAGTAAGAAATTTCTTCACTCTGGCATCGAATTAATTTGTGAGTTTTCCCAAATCATAATCATAATCATAACTAAAACCCTTTTTTGTATAGTTTTGTATTTACTCGTTTAAGGGGGCTCGATCGATAGGCTAAAGGGGACCAAAAATTTTGTTTAAATACAGTGAAGAAAGATCAATTGTGTGCGATTGCACTCATAAAGAGAAGACAATTTTTTTAGGTTTTACTCAAAATGGTTGCTATGGAAACCAGCCACACCCTTTTGAGGCTTTCCTTTAAAGCATTGATACCATTGACGCCAGCAGTTCTTGCTTTTTGATAAACAAGATTTGACTTTCAAACAAAAACATTTTGCAAGTTTCTGTTTTTTACTGTGTAGTGAGCTAAAGTTTTGACAGTTAACTCTTGTTCTCAGTGCTTTTTACAGGCTTTATCTGGAAATAATGATGTAACAGAGAATTAACTCTGAAGTGTAAATTTTAGTGCTAGTTTAACCCATGAATAACCCACTGGGCGTTAGCCCTAGTAAAGGGAATCTGGGAACCACACGAGGAAAAGAAAAAATCTTTTTGACCTCGGTGTAAATCGAACCCACGACCTCCGGATTAGATCTACCGTTACTCTGCCGACTGAGCTACGAGGTCGGACAGAGAAAGTCGGGGTCGATTTAGATGGTGAATCGCGGCGAAGAGAAAGTAAGGGTACATATGAATGTTGTGCCGCGTAGCACTGTGAACACAAATGATGTAACAGAGAATTAACTCTGAAGTGTAAATTTTAGTGCTAGTTTAACCCATGAATAACCCACTGGGCGTTAGCCCTAGTAAAGGGAATCTGGGAACCACATACATCATTTGTGTTCACAGTGCTACGCGGCACAACATTCATATTTATCTGGAAATAACCTTTTTTGGCAACAAACCCAGTGGACAAATTTCTTGTGTCACGTGACAGATGTTAAATTTTACGATTCTTTTATGTCATTGCATCGCGACACTATTGGTGTTTGATTACTCCGAGTTTCAGGAATTTCTCTTGAATACTCTCCAAAGTAGAATGGTTGGCGTGAAGTCAGTTGGTACAAAAGTAGACTTTTGAGAAAAAAATGCACTTAAAGTTTCTTAAATCATGCATGAAGCATTTAACAAGACAGGAAGTCGGGGAAAGAGGGCGTTTGCAGGTTGCATATTAGAGGAGTGTAACTGTTGTTGTATTTTGTAAAAAGTTACTGCAGTTGTAGGAAATATTACTTTCTATAAAGGAAATAAATGAGCCTGTGATGATGATTCAGACAGCACACTTTTCACACGTGATTAGAATTATCGAGTTGTGTATGTCTTAACAGCCTTCCTACAAAGTATCGTTCATGTTTATGAAAACTGATCTCCATTTGCGGTCACTTTCTCACTGTAAACAACCGTCGCTATGGCCGTTGCTACGTAAAAAAAGTTATACCACTGTGTACTTTCCTGGAATTTTACATTCATCTAAAGCTAGGCAAATTCAGCAAGATCGTTTCAAAATGCTTTGTACAAGTGTTCAAGGGCTTCAAATATTATGTTTTTTAAAACATCGTATTTTTGATGGATGTCGTCATTTTTCAGCCTATCGAGCCACCTTCACGAGTTTGCAAAAGTTTTTGAAAGGTAAGTCTGATGCGTACGAGTAGCTCATTTGCATAGTGCAGCGCGTGCACTTTCAAGTCGGAGTCGACAAAGATTTGTTTGGTTACGTTGTCTTTTGTGCTGAGATGCTACAACAATTTTCACCAGCGTCAAAAGGCTATTAATATTATGTGTTTCTTTCACATTAAGTCTCCGTCCCTGATTATGGCTCCTGCTAGAATGTTATTTTGAGTTTTGCAACTTTGGGTGAGGTTTTCTTTTTACTGTTTGGCCTTTTGAGTTTAAAAAAATATTTAAATACACAAAACGAAACCATTGAAAAACATTTTCCTACAGGAAAAATTTATACCTCGGCAAACATTTTATATATCCTTGGTTTCTGAAAAACCCAGCCCTGTTTACAACAAGTCAACCTAACATGAACCTGCGATCCAATCGAAACTAGCACTTGGTCAGCGGTCAACTTAAAAAAACTTCATGATTATGACAAACTTTAACGGCAAAACGAGGACAATGGCTCTGTGAGTGTGCATTTTATAGTACTTTGCTCATTTTTTGGTTATGTTTTGGCCATTGTTTACAGAAGGCCACAAAAGAACATCTTAAAATAGCCAGATTCTGTGTTTTCGAGAGAACGTAGATTATACAAAGGCCCATTTTAAAAATTTCTTTTTCGAATTTTGATTCTTTCTTACATGCTCTGTTTGGGATAATTCTGACAGTATAGAATATGAAGAGAATGAATCTAAATTCTCGCGAGGTTCGTAGTTTGAATATTAAGTTTCCTTAATCGAGGTTGAAATGGCGTTGTTGTCGTGCCGGGGACATTCGTCTGTTATTTTAACTCCTATTAAAGTTTCGAAATGTATTAAAACATACCGAGAGCTGGAGCTCCTTTCCTTGTAATCAAAATATGAAAGAAGACATTCCTAGAACGTTGAAGGTTTTCCTTTCCCTTGAAACGGAACGAAACGACACAAAGTGCCTCTATGATCAAACTCTCGATATCCAATTTTTTTCATTTTTGTATACATTAGGTCTTTTTATTTCTATTTCCTTTTTAAGTCTTTTCCAGATGGTTTGCAAAATTCCAATCTATTACGAACATTACAACGCACGTTTTTTGGACCCTTTTTTCCGAGAATTTAGCGCGGCCATTAATTTTCCTTGTTCCAAATCTTGGTTGAGAACTGGAGTAAATGACGTCATCAAAAATAAGACAAACAACAGTGATAAGCATGAAGTATATATGAAATAATTCATATTTGTACTGCGGTTATAGATGAAAGTGAAAAGTGAGCATCGCAATTTAAGCAATTGGAAAGAAGAAGCCTGAAAAAAATCAGGGCTTCAACGGGATTCGAACCCATGACCTCCGCCTCCCAAAGGTTGGTCTTTGGGAGGCTCAAGTTCTTAAATAAATATGGTCTCTTTGATTTTACAATGTTAGTCTGTTTTGCCCCTCGCTAAAATATCAAAGTGATCCCACTCGATGTTATGTCCAGTGGTTTTGAGGTGGTCAGCAATGGCTGAGGTATTGTCACTTTTAGCGAGGGCCTTAAAGTGCTCGGTTTTCCTATCTGATGCTTTATTAATCTTCTCCAGTTATACATTTTACTGTTAAGTATTTGCTTAATCTAGGAAAATGTAAAGAACTGGATGTCGAGAATTTGATCATAGGTACATTATAAACAGATGCTCCACGAAAACATCCGCGCAACACGCGGAAAAACTGGGCACAATGTCACAATATTGAACTTGCACATTTTGATTATGACCTGACGTTTCGTATGTACTCTACATACATTTAAAAAGTAACCGTTGAAATCAGGAGCCATAATCAGGGACGGAGAACGTAAGTCTTGGGATCCGCGCGAACCCATGATATGGGACAATTTTTCTATTTTTAGAACAAATTGCGCCATCATGACGTCAAATTTCCGCGCTGATCCACGCACGTGTCTTGGGCTCTCGCGTGGATGTTGTCCCAAATGGTGAGAGTGGAGATGCTCTTGCCGATTTTTCGCAGCGCTGGCAGGAAATAAGGCTGAGAGGAAGAACCAGGGCTCTTCTATGTACTTTTATGCTCTGATTTAATGGGAAAGGTGTGGTTTTCAGGGTCGAGAATTTCTCTAATTTCGCGCTGTGAATGAATAAAATCTCCTCGCCGGCTAAGTTATACGCGTAAACTTTTGTTCTGTAGAGGAAAGTTCCGTACGTAAGAAAACTCTTTACTCCGGTATCGAGTTAATTTGTGAGTTTCCCAAACAATGCTTTATCATAATTAAAACCTGTTTTTGATAGTTTCTTGTTGTTTCTGCTCGTTTGGAGAGTTTGCGAAAGTTTTTGAATGGCAAGTCTGACGCATACGAGTAGGTCATTTGCATAATGTAGCGCGTGCACTTTCTATTTATTACAATTTGGCAAAGGATACATGGGTGAAGTGAGAATAGAGTAAGAATGCCAGGGAGAGTCTATAAAAGGGTCTGAGACCCCATACAAGATAGACCACCCTACTAACTAATGTATAATAATTACACTACAATAGAGAAATAACACTAATCCGATAAAAACTTTAAATAATTACTATGAAATGCGATAGTAAATAGGATTACCGAAACAATAAAATGAAATGATATTGACAATCACAGACTTATGATCAGGATATCTCTGACACTCTTCTTAAAATTTTCAACACTATGTGCCCGACGAACTGAGTGTGGCAGAGAATTCCACATGTCTACAATCCTGTTGAAATAACTATATTTAAAAATGTTCGTTCTTGCATAGTTTTTCTTAAGTTTTTCTTAAGTGTACAGTCGTGTGCCGCATTTGTTCTAAAAATAGAAAAATTGTGCCATATCATGGAGCCAACCCCAATACTAGAAATGGCGCGGGCCTACGGTCTCCGTCCCCGATTTATATTATGGCTCCTGTTTTCGTTTTATAATCGGTTCAAACGTCGAACTTTCATCGGAACAATTAAAATTCGACATATCGACACTAGTATTTGGAGCGACTCTGCCGCTCTGTTCGACTGAGCTTGTTGAAAAGAATGGTAAAAGGTCAACGTGAATTCGGAAACCCATCTTTACATGTGCCAAACCTAATGCATTCATTATAAACACATTAATACATTATTTTTACCCAGCGTACACAGCTTGTTTCGATCTTTTGGAACAAATGGTCGGAAGAGCGGGCAGATTTGTGTTCCTCTTGCCTCAAGATCACGAAATTTGCATATACATGTGTCGGTGTACTTTGAAGAACGAGGAATATAACAATAGTTGCTATTCTTATTCAATGAGATGCTAATAAGTGGATGGGTACTCTGAAGTTTAGCATAGTTTTTTCGTGCTTACTTCTTCAACTTCATATACACGACTAGATTGCAGAATACCCGGCCCACTTTTTGGAATTCTTAAACGCTGCTACCACAGTCCGGAAGTCGACGTAATTTACATAATAAACTGTATATAAAAACCACGAATATACCTCGTTCTTTCATCCACCGCGGGACTGCGGACCACGGTAGCAGTTTAGTTCAACTCTTAGTTAAA
Organism: Catalaphyllia jardinei; assembly: GCA_022496165.2. Lineage (NCBI taxonomy): Eukaryota > Metazoa > Cnidaria > Anthozoa > Scleractinia > Caryophylliidae > Catalaphyllia > Catalaphyllia jardinei. Next base: position 5,682,271 of record CM042747.1, read on the forward strand.
TATTTAGTCATCGACTACAGGACTGCGGACCGCGGTAGCACTTCAGTTTAACACTTAGTTTAATGATGTGAAGCATATATGAAATATTTCATATTTGAACTGCGGTTTTTGATGCATGTGAAGAATGATCATCGCAGTAATTTTTCCAATTTAAGCAACTGGAAAGAAGAAGCCGGAAAAAAATCAGGGCTTCAACGGGATTCGAACCCATGACCTCCGCGATACCGGTGTGATGCTCTACCAACTGAGCTATGAAGCCACACATCAGGAGCAAGGTCAATTTATTGAGTTCAATAAATTGACCTTGCTCCCGACGTGTGGCTAACCGACTGCGGACTGCGGACCACGGAAGCAGTAGAGTCGAAGACGACTGGTTGGGTCGGGTATTCTGCAATCGCTCCATATACACTCCTTGATTGCACTTGGGCGGAAACCACCCTCTTCATTTCCTCCATCCTTAATCAGCATTAAGTTTGACTAAATTGGGTTTGACGTAGGAATCAACTGACAAACTTATTTTTTTTTTGGGTCAACCCATATTGGTATTACTGTAGGTTTGTCAATGTACATTTCCCCCTGGGCCTTAATCATTTTAGGATCCTGTACTAAAGGCATTCACGGGTGAGGGTAGATTGATACTCTTGATAGAAACCCTCGATCAACATCTCGATTGACACTGTCAACACTGATCAACAGATGGTCGATGATTGGCTGAGTGACAGTCGACTCTCGACTGACTGTCGATTGAGATGTTGATGGATTGTCGGACAAGGTGTTGATGGAGAATCAATTGAGGTCCGATCAAGGGTATGGATCAACAATTGATCGCAGATGCCTTTGATACACCTAATCTGTCTTTTATGCTATTATCTTGATGGTCTAAGAATTAAAAGTTAAGCTGGAGATAATTAAGCCTATATTTTTCTATTTCAGTTTGAAACTGTTATGGATCTGCAGTTACTAGTGAGCAACCCAAGTTTTTTTGGATTCCATCAAGAAGCCTGTTTGTTGGCAAATTAAATTTGCTAGTGCTATCAAGAAACTTGGAAAATGGTAAGCACAGAAAATTTATAAAGCTCTATTACGTATGTCACAAATGTAATTAGTAATCTCTCAAATATTTCTTCTTATTTCGTGCTCTCGGGTGCAAGTAACAATTTGCTATAGCTTCACCACTTGAAGGCTGTCATTACATTTTGGTCCCCATACCCATAACAAACTTTTTTCTTCGTGGGTAAATTGTACATTGTACCAAGAACAGGCAAGTTCAGTTGTAACATCAAGGGCTCATCAAGGATACTCAGCCATAACAGGTATTATGGGTTATCACCCTTAATGATAGCACTGACTTACAGGCTTCAATTCAGTCTAAAATGATCCTATCATCTCCTGAACATCTTTCCAAATCCTTTTGAATTTTTGCAGATGTACAAAGAAAAGGTCTGGTATCACACTGGAATTTTTTTTTACTGAATTCTGCAAAGTGGGACATGAGAAAAATTGTCTGGAAAATGGGACGAGTACCCCCTCGCAGAAATTATCCAGTTTCCATAGCAGTAAGAACAGGGTTCGTACTGGTCCTGGAAAACCTGGAAAGTCCTGGAATTTTATTGTGGCATTTTCCAGGCCTGGAAAGTCCTAGAAAAAGGTCACTAGTCCTGGAAATATGAAGTGTATGAAAGGCAGTAAGGAGAATTAACATTGAGATCTTGGGAGTGTAGGGGTTAATGTGAATTTAAAGCCCTTGAAAAATCAATCTGAGTCCTGGAAAAGTTCTTAAAATTTGTGTCTGAAAAAGGGTACGAACCCTGTAAGAACTGTGAATGTTGCTACTGTACTCCCATTACAGTACCTACAATGTACAATAATTATTGTAGACAATATGTGTTAGGTTGGTTCCATTTAATCTTATATAAATGGTGAGCTATAAAACAATTATTGTTTTATAGCTCACTGTTGTAATGCCCAGGTGATCATATACTCATGTACATCATAACATGTAACCTGCGTGATGTAAATGTAAGACCCTGTCCACAAGGTATCCAGATATTTTTTGAATCTGCAACTTAGTTTTTTCAGGATTCAAAAATTCGCCATCCACAAGTCAGATCTGTTGTGAATTTATTATTTTCCACTCTGGAGAACAGATTTTAAAATACCTGGATTTGCTGGATGCATGTGGACAGATTAAAAATATCCAGATATTATCTTTAAAAACACAACAATGCTTTTCAGTTTTCGGAACATGTTTCGATGTTTCAAACGTCATCATCAGCCATTATAAATATAATTATAGTAAAGATTTTCAAAGATGGTTGGTATATATAACTACTCATATACAATAAAGCTTTATTAATTCAAATAGTTGTTAACTGTTAAACTTTTTTTAAACTAACCAATAAAATGATAGACTAAGAAAAGGAAATAACGAAAAAGTAAACTTAAACACCCTGTAAACAACAGTAGATAAATTTGGAAATGCAACAACAAATTAATGTGCTCAACTTTTTTGTTGAGTTCAGGTTTCAACTGTTCGATATGAAAACTCTCCTTTATTTAAAGTTGAGAGTAAAGCTTAGTTCACACTTGTGCGATAAGCATAACACAAGCGACCTAAGCACAAGTATACTGTAAGCACAAGAAAAAAGGAACATGTTCCTTTTTCTTGTGCTTATGCTTGTGCTTATGTCAGTTGTGTTGTGCTTATCGCACAAGTGTGAACCAGGCTTAAGTGCTGGCATGATCAGAACACATACATGTATCCAGATATGAGTGGACTGCATGTAGGTGGGCTGTTGAATCAGTTTCTTCAATGACGGCAATAATAATAATATTAGGAATAGGTCAATTTATGGAGGAGTAAAATGATGTGAAGTATATATGAATTAATTCATATTTAGCCCTGGTTTTTTTTCCAGGCTTCTTCTTTCCAACTGCTTAAATTGGAAAATTAACTGCGATGATCATTTTTTAATTCTTCGCTTTCATGTACAACCGCAGTTCAAATATGAATTAATTCATATATACTTCACATCAATTATTGTTCATCTAAGAAGAAATTCATGTTTTCTTCAATGGACGGTGTGTGGGTAGTGTGGAATTTGTCTAGATACAACACTTTCTGACAGATTTTTTTCCTTTCAGATTTCAAAGGCAGATGCAAGTACAATACTGCATTGTTTTTTGTTTGAAAGTCAGGAAACTGGATGATATCGAATTGATAAACATCGAGAAAGCGTTAACAAGCTTTTGGGGGTACCTTCACCCAAAGGACAAAATTTTACTAAGGAAAATTATGCTATTTTATTGGGGAAAGAACTTTTTGACAAGGAGATGTGAGGAGGTTAGACGAAGGGAAAGTGACCACCAAGAACAGTCTTGCCTTGAATTAATTGCTGAACTGAAGCTGGCTCAAGACAGAGTCTTTTAAATAGTTTTCAAACATGTCCAGATACATGTATATTGATATAAAAGTCTTGACAGCTGTTTTTAACCAACACTTTCTATGTTGTAGCACAGTGACTTAATAATATTGAATAAAGTAGAGGTACAAAATGTAAATCAGTTTCCATAGCATGTTTGTTTCAGTTCAACAAATACCGATCAATATAATATTCACTAAGTAGGAATGAGAATTATCTTTTATAAACGTTCATAGAGGAAGGATATTTGAAATTGAGTGGAGGTTTAACTCAACATTCTGGAACAAATATACTTACTAAATTATTTATAATCAGTAGTTTTATATTTGGTAGACTAAATCTCAATCATATGTTTATCCCTTATTGCTATAAAACGTTGTTACATCACTTTGGTTATTACAGATATGATATGTATGTTATGCATGTACACTATTTTTTTAGGGAAAAAATATGGACATTTTGCAGAGATTGATAACATTAAAGTGTATACATTTTATAGACATTTTGTGCAGGGTATTTGTGTATATTTTACTAACATTTTATGTATTCTCTAGTTTATTTTTTCCAAGATTTTATTTAGATCACGTTTCATGATTTGATCACACTGTCTCTTTTTCATAGTGATTTTACAGAGAAAATGACAAGATTTTGCTAATATTTAGGCCAATAAAATGTGTACATTTTACAGACATTATCTGAAGTTTTCTGTAACATTTTGCGTAGGCTATTTATGTAGATTTTACTAAGATTTTATATGCAGCGTTCTTTTACAGGGATTATATGGAGATTTTGTGTTATTGGATTTACAGACATTTTTTCCCCTGCCTTTTTTACAAAGAATATACAGAGATTTTACAGAGATTTCTACCTATGCCATAAAATCTCTGTAAATTTCAGCCTAAATGTACAAGAAAAATAGCAAGATTTTACAGACATTTTGGGCGATGTCAGGACACGAAATGCATTAGAATTTACAGACTTTTTATGAAGATTACAGAATCTCTGTAAATGGCCAAATTTACAGACATCGTAATTTACAAAGGAAATGTAGACATTTTACAAAGATTTCATTAACTTTTTTGAAGTCTGTAAATGATCCAAATTTACCAGTGAGGTATCCTAACTGTTCCAGCTTATACCTGTTAAATTTTCATTCAACTCTTAAAATGGTTCTGCTGTACCTCTACTACATGTGTGTCGTGCTGCTGTAAACTTAAGATTATGTTACTTAATTGTACCTCTGCAAAGTGTGGAATCTGCATGTATAGGAAACTTTTGGCTAAAATGTCAGAATTTCAGTGGACATCATCCAATAGGCCATTTCCGGGTTGCATTTTGTCTCTGTGTGAAAACGAGTCTCAATGCGAAACCATTCATGATTTGCACCTACAGATTTATTTCACGATAATCGAATTCATTTTTATATGAAAGGTTTCACATGAAGATTCGTTTTGAAACAGAGGCACGAGGATACATTCAATCATGAGCTGCTCACATGAGCCTTTGATTTTCTTCTTTTACCCCTTTATCTTCCTTTCATTGCCGTCCTTTCTCTATTTTTTTGCCCGTTTACATGGCTCGGAAGCGGCCTAAAAGTTTAGTGAAGTCAACGTGAAATTGATATCGCGTCCTAAGCGGGCGTTTTTTCATTCTCGCCAGAACTATCTCCAAAGGTGACGATATAAAAAATAAAAGGAAAGTCAGTCCTTTTTTCTTCTTTTACCCCTTTATCTTCCTTTCATTGACGTCCTTTCTCTATTTTTTGCCCGTTTACATTGCTTGGAGGCGGCCTTAATGTTTAGTGAAATCAAGGCGAATTAAGGGTGATAGGGGTCGAAATCTTTAGCACAGTTTTCATAAATCCAGACATATATTTTGCGTGTATTGCTAGATAAAGCAAGGTTGAATAGGTATGCTGTACAACTCAGTTGGGTAGCCTTAGGCGTAAATAAACATGCACGAAATTAAAAGTTTGAGTGTGACAATAGGAATGGTGTTACATTCTAGGGATAAATTACAAAATTGGCTTTCTGAATCCCAAGCTCCTCCCCTCTCCCCTCCCTTAAAAACATAACGATTAGTGTGACCTTTCAGTTAGGCTATCAGCAGCAGTGTTCCTTTTCTAGACTATCCAATCCAAAAACAGTAACTGCGATAGGCCAATTTCGAGTTGGCTTGTGTATCTGTTTCAAAACGAGTTTTCATGCAACCGGTGAAAGTGAGCCCCATTCCGTGGACGAAAGGGGCTCAACACTGACAATACGGTCAAATGGAGAAAATCCTCTTATGGGGACAAATAGGGCCCACCTGGTGAACGCATGGATTGACAGCGAAGTGGTGAGATGAAACCAATGATGAACCGAATATCTGTTAATCAACAATTCCTGAAGATAGGAGCGTAGATGTTAATGACAGTGACCCGAACTTTTTAGAACGTTTGTTTCTTATTCGTTACAAGGCGCTAGGGGTGTGGTATCAACTATGTACAACTATGTTTTTAAAATAGAACACTAAGGTTTTTACAATTCGTGAAATCGGCATTGTTTCTGGGTAACGTGTTACTTGCACGGAAATATCGATTTGCGTTATGTTTTTGAGTTCTGAGTGACCAATATGTTAAGAGAAGTGCCTATGCGAATGCTTTCAAGTTTACTGAGAGAGAAGAATCGTTTTGAGAGAGCCAAGGTAAACTTATATTTTTCCGGCTGCCATGTTGGAGGCCCTCCAACATGGCGTCTCCATACTAAAACATTATAATTTTCAGTGATGTCCTGTGCCGTTTTTTATTTATTTCTCTTCTACGATATTTCAATTTCTTGATTCAATTTATTGAATGGTAACTGATTTTATTTTCCACTTGCGTGAAACTTGCGTGATAATTAAGCTTACTTGCGTAACGTGAAAACCACCAATACTACTTTTTCAAATTCTTGTACGAGGTACGGTTGTCCTTTTATTTTTCATTTCAAGACACTTGGAAGAGTGGCAGACAATCTCGGCCTCGTTAATAAATTGTGTAAGATTCGTATCTTTATTTTCTACTACTATGTGCTCATTGTAGCAGAAAGAAAACAAAAACAAAAAAACCCTGCACAAATTCAAAACAAAAATTCTTAAAGTGGTAGTATGACAAAAATTACATCTTTCCTAGCTAAGGCAGTTTAAACCATAACCAAGTAGTCTGTGAGTTCCAGAGATATTCAAGTTTTTAAAATATGCAAATTAGCCAAGTGATGACGTCTACACTCAACCAAATTTTGAACAAACATGATGAGAAAATATATCGCAGCCAATTTGTATCAGAAATGATTGATTCTTTGATTCTCTACTAAATTTGCTCTACAATACGAGCTTATCAGTTTTGTTGCCATGGCAACATACTTGAGTTCAGACCTCCTTATTGTTAAAACGTTTTGTGGCCACCTTTAGCATTTATTTTGATATTTGCTAATGGTGCTTTATATGCATAATTTAGCAACCATATGAATATGCTAGCTCGAGATTGTGGCCTTATCTAACATTTTTCGCGCTGAACATAACCAACATAGTCCATGGGCCAGGACCCTGGAAAAAGCCATTCTAACACCCATTTTTAACAACACTGATTCCTCGAGTTTATTTTGGCGTATGATAACCATGCCAAATGAGTAGCTTTACTAGGATTATCACGTGATTAAATGACGTCACTCAGTGAGGCTGAATAAGCAGAATTGGTAAAAAGATGCCTAATAACAGTTAAATGCAAACCGAAAATGTTGCATACATTGATTTTTAGTTATTACAAACTTCAAACGCAGTTTTCAGACCTAATTCCAATAACTTCTTTATGACTTATAGGTATTACCCCTAAATGGTTTCCATAGCAACACTTGTCAAATTACAAATAGGAATAATAAGACGGAAAATGTGTGAAAAGAGAAAGTGCTCTTGTAAATTGAACAAAAAACTTCAAACTCTAGAAAGGGACAACGGACAAGTCAAAAGTACCGGAACCTAGTAGGTTCTGATCAACAAATGCAAAGGCTTGAAAAAACTGAACTCAGAAAGGCTGACTGTACGGTTGGGGTTAACTGTATATAATTTCCAATATTTCGTCACGCACGGCCTGACTTCTTCAGGGAAAGCTTACAACTGAGAAAAGACGTTACAATTTAAACAACAAAGATAATACTAATATTGTAATACTATATAGGCTTTTATCTTTGTTGTTTAAATTGTAACGTCTTTTCTCAGTTGTAAACATTTCCTGAAGAAGTCAGGCCGTGCCTGACGAAATATTGGAAATTATATACAGTTAACCCCAACCGTACGGTCAGCCTTTCTGAGTTCAGTTTTACTTCAGAGTTACTTTCGAACGCTCGTTCTAAACGACATGTACTCCTCTTGCTTACTTTGCTATATGAGAAGCTACACCAGGCTTATTACGTGACCAATTTCTCATGACTCGGTTTGGCTGGACAGATAAAACTGGTGCAAATGTGACTACTACGGTCAAATACAAGAAAATGCAAATACAGTCACGTTCCATCCCCAGGGACGGTACTCCCTATAATGGCCTATACGGGGAGGCTCCGCCCGAAAGGGGTACCTTTTTCACGCTTCAGGTATATAAAAGGGTAGGGATTTCACAAGATGAGGTATATAAAAGGGTAGGGAAATCGGTCATTTAGGTATTTACAAGGGCGTTTAATTATAATATTTCCAGTAGACGCCCCCTTATGGCTTTGTCAGTATATTTATTAAGCACTGCATGAAAATGAGAACAAGACTTCCTAAAGTAGGTATCTGAAAGGGGTAGCTTTTTTCAATAAAAGGTATATAAAAGGGGTACCTTTTCTGCCAAAATGGTATATAAAAGGGTAAGGGGTTGGACCTCGGGCCGGAGCTGCCTCGTATTAAACTTTGTTAAGTACCTCCCCCTGGGTTCCATACCGGCATATGTTTCCGAGACATCTCGGAAACATATGCCGACAAGAAGCGAGCATAGTTAGGATTATCACGAGCAAAACAGCAAGGCATCATTTTCCTAATGGCTAACAGATGTAGCTCCCACGCCCCCCCCCCCTCTCTAGATGCTCTTAGAAAATTCAGAAGAATCTCTACGATGTCAAGATAAGACATCCAGAAGCTAGACAGCTTCTCATTACTGCTGCGAAGGTAGTCCAGGTACTCGTCATAACGAAAAATGAACTCAGAGTACGGTTGACTTTTCATGACTGCATCGAATTCCCGTTGACATAAATTGTGTTATAAAGTGGGATTAGGCCATCTGGATGATTCTGGAAAAGACCAGGACAAATGCCTGGTGGGACAACATGATGAGCAATAATAGCGAGTGGAAAGAAAACTTGAGATTGTCTCAACCTACCCCTAGGCTTTTTTCTGGCGGCATTTTGTTTCTCGTTGTCGAGGCAACAAACCACTTTATCGTGAATGTTCCCGGAGTTGTCGCCCTGTCTAAACGGTTAGGAATCCGAATATCCTTTTAGTGTAAACGCTTACGAATCAGAATACTTTAAAATTGATGAATCCGGAAACATTTAAGAATCCGGAAAAATCTGCTCTAGTGTAAACCTAGTCTAAGATCGTGTTTACTTCGCCAGAAACAATGGTGGAGTTTTCTGGGAAAAAGAAATAAAACTTCGGCGCTCGCCAAAACCATTTGAACATATGCAAATATATATTCGTTTGAAAGTTCAATTGTGAGAACTTTTCTCTTTCGAGCTAGGTAAACAGAAGTCTCCGATAACAAATCACGCAACCACGCTATGCAAAGAATGTGAAATAAAATTTCTTACAATCCAGGCACTGAGCCAACTTTGAATCACACAGTCTCTATTGTTTCCAGGTAATGTTTTCTCGCAAAAGGTTGTTGCTAAATATTACACAATGTTTTTGTGAGCGCCAAAGAGCTAAAAGAGCGTCGTTTTAAGTTTTTTTTAACTTCTTGTTGCTTTCGCGTTCCACATTCAGCGTTCGCATAACGAGTGCAAAGAAGGAACTTTGTATCCCCTGAATTGTTAACTTCTTGTTCGTGAACCAAGAAAACTATCCTTTGTCATTCTTATCTGATTTTTTTATGACTTGGTTTCATTTATGCTACAGCTTAGTTTGGGGAAACTATAACCGTGCTTGTCCATGATCAGAACGAGAGCCATTTCGCGGATCGGTTGAATAGTGTAGTCAATTAAACAACGATCTACGAAAAGGATCAATACCAGGTATGGGAGGGGGGTTGGGGTGGGGGCAGGGAACTCAAGACATACGAAGGGTAAGGTGCCATGTGATTTATCTGCACAAAAGGCAGATAATGTATTTACACTGAAACTTTTCCCTTGGTAAATTACGCCCACCGCCGTGGATTCTTACAATTTTGTTTTTGGGTGGAACATAGTACCACCTTCTAATCCCCTCGCATCCTATATCGATCGGCACCTTTGACTCAGGACCTAAATCACAAGATCATTTCAGTCATTTTATGCAATGAAAGTATCTTGTGTCGAATCGCTGGATAAGAACCTTAAACAGAATTACATTTTGACGGAATTCAGGTGACCTCTGACCATGCTAAATTTTTCATTCGCGCAGATCACAACACAGATGCATCCTTTGACTTTGGCTTAGCATGAAGCTTCTTGTAATACTTTTGCTGCTTCTGCTTCACTTCTGCGATGAATTTCTAACTACGGAGGCTGCTGTACTTCCGAATTTTTATCCCTTTGGACGGAGGGAAGGCGACCAGCTTCTTCCACCAAATGACGACCAGAGCTCTGGCATTGTGCCGATTTCTATTCAATTTCCTTTTTTTGACCGGTATCATAACTCTCTCTTCGTAAGTAGAAAATCTTTGTACTACTTACTATACGTGTACGGTAAGGTAACAGCAAAGAAGTACTGAAGGGCGGCCAAAACTTCTAAGTTAAAGGAGACGCTATTTATATTTTAACTTAACTGGATCTGTTTTCATTTGCGATTTGAAGCAATGTAGCTCAATAATCTCAGACCGGCGAGCTATCATCCCAGATAGATCAACTTGTGGGAATCAGAAGATGGGACATTTTATAACTTTCATTTGAAAGTAGTAATTCTGTGGAACGACAACGCTACATACGTATGGTTCACTGGAGCGCCGGAAATTTTCGCTCCGGTGAACGAAACAGACAAAATATGATGATTACATAGATCATAAAACCATTCCAACAGTTCCAATTGAAACAAGCGTTTCTCAATAGTTGCCGGAGTATTTTTATTCAGAATTTCGTGGTGCATTCCTTATTTTTGCAATACATATTATGAATACTTCAGCTGAACAGAACATTTTTCCTCGGTTACAGCTTAATTAATTAACTCCTTTGCAGTGTCTCCCATTTGTCAGAACGCGATTAAATTTCAGTGAGACTTGAATACTTGTGTTTCAGAGAGATGCTGTGGACTGTTTTGATTGCTGTGTTATATTTCAAATCATGATTATGAGGTACAATGGTCATGTTCAACGTTGTCGATGAAAAAAATGCCCTCTTTCTTAGCACCAAAATAACTTCATGAAGCGTAATATTCTATAAAGCTGAAAAGCTGCCAAAAGGGTCGTAGCTGTCACGTGCCTATAATCATGCCAGAACATCTCAAGAGTCTCTGTCGCTGGCTGAATTTCAAAACCTTCAACTTAGATTACTGACTCAACAAGTTAGTATGTTTCTTGACAGAAGCCCGGATAACGGCATGGCACTTTAAGGCCGGTCTACTGGGCTTGCGAAGCTTCCAGGATCTAACTAGATGGTAAAATAACACGAAAGGGGGGATATGGTATGAGGAGCCCGGTTATCAAGATCGCCTGAGATCCCAGCAGCCGAGCTCAAAATGTTTCCCATATCACCACTCCAGCCAGATTGCTCTGACCAATCCGCATAGTCTCTTGGCTTGGTGTTAAAATGAAATTTTACAAGGAAGCTTTTTTTGTCTTCCGTCTTGAATTTTGTGTCTTTTTCATCGCGGTAACCGAATTTCCAATATAGTCAATAGAAAAAAACATGGTCTCATTAACGTACCGGGCCAGTCAAGTTATACTACGTTCATATAAAGAGACTATGATTATCGGCATAACTTTCCGTTTGTGTGGAATGTCACACGAAACGGGAGATGCATGCCCTCGAGACAAGAGTTGCGTGACGTAACGCCACAAATAATGTTAGGTACTGGATAATATTATAGGGTTAGATAGATTATATGTCGGTATTATACTGGTTATGCAACGCTTGGAGTTGCGAGTGGTATACCACGGAATATCCCACGAGTTGCTTACACTTAATTGGCATACAAACGAGCCTTCAGGGAAGTGTGTATCCAAGAAAATCATAATTCGTCTAACCTTAGTACTAAACTGGAACTTTTAATTTTACGGCCTGGTCTATTTCAACACCCCTCCTCCCACCACTGTCGGATTAGGTCAAATGCCTCCTGGTTCATGCGTATATTGTTACTTAACAATTATTCGCCGAAGGCGAAGTGAATATTGGTGAATATTCCCCGAGACGAAGTCGAGGGGAATATTCACCAATATTCACGAGCCTGAGGCGAATAATTGTTTTAGTATAATTACTCAGGTGATTATAGAAATACCTATAAAACAAAGGAATGTTAAATTTTACCACAATTTACCATTGTTGATAAGAGTTCATAGCATGGCACGCTGCTCGCATCAACGTGTCACGCAATGCCTTTTTGAACTCGCTCTCTGAAGAAAAAAAACATTTTCTTTGACGTTCACACCGGGTAAAAACAAATCAAAATGTGGTTTATCGTGGTCTTTACTCTATCTGCAATGGCTTCGCTTCATTATTCTTTTCCAAAACAATGCTTTCTTATTGCTTCGGCATGTTGAGCGAGTTTGCAAAAGTTTTTGACAGGAAAATCTGACGCGTACAAGTAGCTCATTTGCATAATACAGCGCGTGCACTTTCAAGTCGGAGTCGGTGTTTTCAATTGTCAACAAATCTTAACAAAGATTTCTTTAGTTATCTTTAATGTTGTGGTAAAAAACAAATCGAATGTGGTTTAACGTGGACTGTATTTTTATCGGCAACGATACAGGTCATTACAGCAGTCAAGATTTGTTGTGATTTATTCATGCTTGTCGACATAAGCAAAATTTTCACGGGAATTTAAATGGTTTCTTAGTTACGTTTAGCACAATTTTCACATTTTACCTTTGAAGAGTGTCATTCCGAACTTTGTAGCGCGTTTTGTATTCCTCGGAATGGCATTTTCTTTCATTAAATTAATTTCCTCTTCAGGCACATTGACAAAGCGCGAGGCACCTATTGTGAAAATTTGTCCTCCCGCTGTAATCACCTCTGCGGAGGTGATTATAGCGGAATATGACGCCGTTCTCGGCCAATGAGAGCGCGAGGATTTCTATAATCACCTGAGTAATTATACTAAAACTTGTTGACACGCTATATCGAATTCTTCCTGGTGATTATTAAAACTTACAGGTCAACACCAATGGTGTCATCTCGTTTCTGGTGCAAGTTTCACAATACACACCAGATGCCTTTCCACTCGGCGATAATCGTCGGCTGGTGGCGCCATTTTGGGCTGATGTTAACACAAATAATGGAGGAGATGTCTTCTACAGAGAAACCACAGATCCGAACCTCCTGCAACAAGCAACTAACGATGTGACTGTTACATTTGTGGATCAAAGAAAGTTCAAAGCCACCTGGCTATTAATAGCCACGTGGTACGATGTGGCTTTCTATGGTGCTAGTGGGAATTATACAAGTAAGGTAAGCCGACTAAGCTTTATACATTATACATCTCCATTTATACAAGTAGTGTGTACCAGCAATATATATATGGGTTATTGACCAAGTTTGTTCGGTCAAGATGGCTGGATATTGGCCAAATTCTTTTTTTGCGTGTTTATGGACCGAGGTCCATAAACTCGCAAAAGAAAAGAACGAGGCCAATATCCAGCCATTTTGACCGACCAAACTTGGTAAATAAAGGATCTATATGGCTTTCGGGGAAATTTTTCTTGCGGGATACAGCGGGTAGTCCCAAGCGGGCAAGATGGCTTCATCTTGCCCGCTTGGGTAGCTAATCACATCGCGCGATTTGAGTCATCTTGCCCGCTCGCGGAGCTAGCCATATAATAAATTTAAAGATACATGTGTTATTGAGAAACAAAGATGGCTTGACATTGGCCAAGTAAGTTCATTTTCTCCCTGTTAAGTAGAACATGAGTGGTTTCTTTAAATAAGGGTAAAAAGGGTCTTGGAAGCAGCATACAAGTGAAGAATTTTAAGAAAACGAAAATACTTTTTAATTTATAAAACATGTTTCAACAGAAACTTCTGTCATCCTCAGTTATACAAGTAAAAAGCGATGGAAGTTGAATTTATAATAAGTAGAAAATGCTAATGTAATAAATAGTAAAAACAGAATGAAGCAAACTTAAGCGTAAAAGTGTGAGATTTATACAGAGATAATTTTAGATTAACCTGGCGTAATTGTTGATTTAAAGAGGGTTGTTCTCTCTGAATATGAATCAGTAGCCTCTTTTATCTCAAGTTGAAAACTAGTTAAGGCGTGATTCAAAACGCGAAAATCTGCTGAACACAAGGCGCGACAATGTTCAGAATTGTGTACATGTTTGAAAATGTGAGAGGCCCTATCACTAGTTAAGTGCTCCTTCACACGCGTGGAAAAATGCCCGAATGTTTTCGTGTACTTGTATAACTGAAGATGACAGAGGTTTCTGTTGTCATTTTCTTAAAATTCTTAATTTGTTAAACCATTTTACTCGAGTCATTACATTACAACAATTATCCCTCCTTAAATTTCAGAGGAACTCTTTCCAGGCGGTCCTAATTTCAAATGGAAGGCATTCTTTTGTAATTTTTAATTATAATAAAATCACTTGGACAACTGGCACGGCCAGCTCAGGGAACGAAACTGGACTCGGAGGTACCCCGGCACAGGTAAAAACTTATCAGTTTGATTGCCAACAGTCAGCCCGCAGCTCACTTGATCATTTCGTTTAGGTGGTTAGTTGGTCGGTTGGTTGGTTAATGCTGTTCGGAACCGTAGTGCCGTGGGGCGCATTGATCCTAGCGTAGACTTACACAACGTCTAACAGTTAAATTAGAAGGGAGTGATATTCGTAGAGAGAACGCAATAAGGAATACTACCAACCAACCAAACGATCAAACCACGATCGATAATTTATCTGTCTGATCAACCAACTGGCCGATTGACCGGACCGGACCGGACCCGACCGACCACTGAACAAACTAGACCGACCAACCAATTCCACCGATTTACCGACCGACTGATAACTCGACCAAATGATTTACTTACCGACCGCCTGATTGACCGGGCGACCTATGGATAGCCTCTTCCAGGGGATCGATTTGCTAGCCGACTGACCAACCAGCCATCAACCAATCAATCATGTATTTATAGATTACTTTATAAAAAGTGTGACGTACGGATTTTTATTCAAAGTTTTGCAACAAGTGAATAAAAATCCGTACAAAGCACTTTCTATTTCTTTTTTGTTTATTTTGCAGACAAATTAAATTTCTGAAACGAAATCTTTTATAATGAAACAGTGTCATTTATCATTAAAAAGCTCGGCGGTTTTGTTTTACATTGCAATGTATCTTTCACTCAAAATGTTTTCCCTAAACTGTAATTTAAACAACGAGAAAAGTAAGGGGTCCTCAGCTAAGTTACATTTATAGATAAAGCATTTTGCCACTAACAAGGCTAGGCTTAACACTTGATTGTATTTACTCAAGTTAACAGGACCGTATAGAAGGACCGAGTCTGGTAAATGATTTTTTTCGTTGGTGATTTGCGCCCACCAGGCAAAAAATTCATTCCAGAATAAGGTTACATAGGTATATTTTAACATCATGTGTTTAATTGTGTGCTTTTCTCTTTCACAAAGATGTCATACGTCATTAGATATTAGGTTAACTTTTTTGAGTTTGTCTTTGGTATAGATAATATTGTGATTAATCTTGAATTGAAACATAATTGGCTTTGAATTTTTAGTAGTTAAAAAAGGCCAGTTGTAAATTTTGTGTATATCTGAATCACTTACTCCGTAGCTGAGAATGTTCTTTTCATTGATTGGAGGTTGGAATTTGTTTTCGACAATAATCCTATGCAGAGCGGCGTTGGAAAGATTTTCAACATTGTCATACCAATTTTGGTCTTTGTATTGCCGTTATTTTCCATTTACTGTTAATGCTACTGAGAAGGCCGTAGTATAAAGTGAAACTAGACTTCACTTTTTATCGATTAATGAATTCTTCATATGTCAGGAATTTTCCGCTGTTTTTGTTATGCCATGACTTGTAAAAGATAGGCTGTCCTTCAATTTTTATATCGGTATTATCAACCGCGCGGCCGTAGGCGTGCGCGGTTCTAGCTCTGCTAGCGGTTTATTTTCTTAGTTTTGTCGGTGACCAGACCAAGACTCCGCTCGGCCAAATCTTGGTCAAGACTTTAAATCACGCAACCTGCAATGTTTATTCGCTAAAAGCCTGGGTGAAACATTAATACACGAAAATGTTACACATATTGTTTTCTTTATTGTGTCTGAAATATAGTTTCTTTTGTTTTTATCGAAGCGCTCGATTCGAAGCAAACGAACGTGTCAAAACGTGCAAGGATTACGTCATTTGATGTATATATGAAATAATTCATATTTGAACTGCGGTTATAGATGCAAGTGAAGTATGATCCTCGCAGTAAATTTCCAATTTAAGCAACTGGAAAGAAGAAGCCTGAAAAAAATCAGGGCTTCAACGGGATTCGAACCCATGACCTCCGCGAATACCGGTGCGATGCTCTACCAACTGAGCTATGAAGCCACACGTTGGGAGCAAGGTCAAATTATCGAGTTCATATTTTCCCGTGCAGTGAAGTTATGTGATGTATATATGAAATAATTCATATTTGAACTGCGGTTATATTCGCGGAGGTCATGGGTTCGAATCCCGTTGAAGCCCTGATTTTT
>CM042747.1:5698735-5710874 GCA_022496165.2 Catalaphyllia jardinei
CCAGTTGCTTAAATTGGAAATTTACTGCGAGGATCATACTTCACTTGATTACGTCATTGATAGGGAAATAACCACCGTACTAAAAATAGCCGTTTATAGCTTAACTCTTGAATAATTATGTGACTCGCGTGACTTCTTTGCTAGCTCCTTACTCGTAAAGAAAACCGACCAAATTTAATCGTAACTTTGAAGAGAGAAAAAAAAGTTGTTTTTAGCCAGACATATCCTAGAAAAGTTCCAGATTAAGACCATTACGTCATCGAAGATTTCGCAACAGCTAGCGCTTATGGTCCAATCGACTTTAAGGGGTAAACAGCTCATGTGTAGTTGTTTTCAGTTGTTGTGCTACAGATTGATCAATTGATTGCTTGTCTATAGTCATCAGTGAATCAACAAGGACTGCTTGCAGACAACAAACGTGAAGGTAGATGTTCGGGTGATTACTTTTTCTTCACTGTGTGTGAAAAATATTTTTTTGCGGCTTTATCGAAGCGTTGGATTCGAAGGGAATATTACATGGGCTAAAAAGGTATTACTTCCGCCACATAATGTGCCGACGTTGCAGGTTTCACTTTCGCTACGTGACAAATAATATCCTGCTTACTTTGCAAGTTTATTTCACCAGAAGTATTGGTCATTAATTTATTTAAATATTTGCGAATATTTCTTGTGGGATTAGGCAATTCAAGTGAATTTATGGGCTCACCGAAGCGAGTGAAGAGATTTGAAGGAAAATTTAGCATTTGCTGAGGTAAACAAGAACTTGTCAGAAGTTGCAGGGGGAAAACCCTAAGCGTTCTAAAATTAGCCGTGAATAGCGTAAACTTCGGATTATGCAACTACCTTGACTACTTTGCTTGTCCTTTACTCATAGCACAAAAAATATTTTTTGACTTTTAAGGAAGAAAGCTGTTTATCAACAGTGTTATTAACTGAGCGTGATAGTCGTTTCCTTTTCTATCATTCATGGGCATTTCCCAAGCAAGTTTCCAGATAAAGACCATTACGTAATTGTAAATTTCACAACTGGCGATGACAGTTTGTGTAACAGTAGATGTCGGCGGTAACTATGTCACGTTCCACGAGGTGAACGTTCGCATAGAGATTAAATGTCACGTTTCGCGAGCTGAACGTTCGCATACTAATTCCTCACAACGACAGCTTAGGCTGTCTGTGCCACACATAGTGCTAAGACTGAAACAAGTTAATTTTGAAGCGCGGTTACACGATTTAAATAATCGTCTTGTTCCAAATAATAGCGTCATATCCTAATCACGTTTACCCTTGATATTTTTAATCAGTTCCAAGATGTAAGTATTTCTTCGTAAAAGCTAGGTATGTTGTTTAGTGTGAGTTCTTTCATTTTGTAATTGCATGATAGAAGAAACTTAAAGCCACCCAAATGTTGAGTCATGTAATTTGGGATGATTTTCTACGGCGCGTTAATATCGGTGTTAAATCTTCTCACCCACGAGGCTTTCAAGGCTTTGTTCATGGAGTCAAACTCGGTCATTTTTAAACCGCCTTCTTTCCTGTCTCTGATTAATGTGTTATTATTATTATTATTATTATTATTTTATGGGGTTTGTTGTCCCAAATGAAATCAAATATAGTCTTGTTTACCTTTTTGTCGAAATCTGTAGGCAGTGGCAGGACTGAAGCATTGTAAGTTAATTTCGACAACCCGAGCGACTTAACAATATTAATTTTTCCCTAATGTAGAGTTAATTTCCTCCTTTTCCAGGAGTTGAGGATTCTCTGCAGGTCTTCTACTAGAAGACCTGCAGAGAATCCTCGAAATTTAATTTATCGCTAGTGCTAATATCGTTGGCAAAGTGAATACCTAGGGCATATGCTGGAACTTCTGGCCATCGGAAAGCGAACGGTTCGTCTTTTCTTCCTGCCCAAGATCCCAACCACATGGCTTCTGTTTTTGAGTTGTTCAGTTCTAAGCCTGAGCACCTTCTGAACTTTTCTAACATCTCAAGTAACTCCTGAACTGATCCTAGGTCTTTAACGAAAAGAGTAGTGTCACCTGCATATAGGGTATTTTTTACTTCCTCATCTCCGACCTTTATTCCCTTAATGTTACTGTTCGTTTGTATTGCGAGATTTAGCAGTTCTATTGCTAGGACAAACAACAGGCCCGATAACGGACAACCCTGTCTTACGCCACGATTGAGGTTGAAAGAAGGAGAAGCGAAACCTTTATTTGAAACACAGCTTGAGATATCAGTGTCAACATCTTTTACCCATCCTTTGAAGTCTTCCTTGAAGTTAAAAACGTCTAACACAGTACTTAAGTAATCCCACTCAATTGAATCGAAGGCTTTCTTGAAATCTAGAAATAGAGCGACTCCTTGTATTTCTTTTGTTTTTGTGTAGTGAATGATATCCGCGATGAGTCTTACATTTTCACTGATATATCTGTTCTTCACATAACCAGTTTGATTTGGGCATATAATATCTGGGAGTACTTTTGCTAATCTGTTATTACTTTTGTTGCAATTTTATAATTCACGTTTAGCAGAGTGACAGGACGTAGGTTGTTTAGTACATCAGTGGGTTTGTCCTTCTTTGGTAGCAGTGTGATAATCCCTCTTTTTTGACATATTGATAATTCGCCTATATCGAAGGCACTATATATAATTACTTTGTACAACATCATCTCCAATTTCCTCCCAAAATCGTTTGTAGAATTCGGACGTAAGGCCGTCTGAGCCGGGAAATTTGTCATTCTTCATTTCGTTTAGGGAATTTATACACTCTTCTTTAGTTGCTTTACCTTCAGAAATTTTTGCACTTTCCTTTCTTAACGGTTTAATTAGCTTGTGTTGGAAGAATATTTTACTCTCTGGTATTTCTTTATTGTTGCTACTTGACTCATATAAAGATCTATAAAATGTTTCCTCTTCCTTTAGGATGACTTCCTGATCAGTCTTCTGTTTCTGTTCGTTAATATTTTTCTTCTCACCCTTTCTTTATTTTTTAAATTGAGGAAATATCTTGTGTTTTTCTCACCGTACTCAACCCATCTCGCTTTGCTTCGTATGATTGCACCTTTTACTTTTTGTTCGGTTATTCGTTTTAGACGCATCTGAATAGTTTGTATCTGTATACGTAGTTGTGGATTGTTTTTGTACTTTTCTGACTGAGACAATAGTTCGTTTAATTGGGCTTGAAGTTTTTTTTTCCTCGTCCCTTTTATTTTTAGCTTTCCTTTTGGCGTAAGCTATTGTGAAACCCCTCACTTCCATTTTTTTATCTTCTACGCATTGGTATTTATTTCGATAAATTTTGATGTTTTCTTTTAGTTCAGTGATGTAACTTTCATCTTCCAGAAGCGATGAATTAAATTTCCAAAATCCCGGTCCAACCTTAGCTTTTTGTTGACAGAATCTGACTGAATAAATAACAGCGCAGTGATCAGAGCCTGGTGCATGAATGATATGACAATCCTTGGCAAGATTAACTAGGTTTTGAGATACTAAAAAATAATCTAGTCTACACTGAACTTTAAATGGTTTGTCTCTCCAAGTAAATTGTTTTTCGTTAGGATTCTTTTCCCGCCACACGTCGTGCATAGAATAAAGATTTATCAGGTTGGTGATTTTGTCGATGACACATTTCTTGTTTTCTACAGGTTTCCCTCCCACTTTGTCTAAATGAGTTAAAGAATAATTGAAATCGCCAACGCAACTTTCAAATTTTAAATTAAATACCAGGAAGCGTGGCTCAATTCATAACGAAGATTGCACTGATGAAAGGCACAGTCCCCAAACGTCTGGACATTTGTTAAGATTTTGGCACTTTCAGCAACATTCTTAACCTTTATTTTTCAATTGAAATCGCCACCTATTATAATGTTCTCGTCCGCGTATTTTGAAATTTTGTCCGTAATCCTATCAAAGAATTGCACCTTTTGTGACAAATCATTTGGGGCATATAAGTTGATTAGCACTTAGTGTCATTCATTTTTGTGTCAAGAATATATTCTCTCTCTCGAGCTTATTTACCTCGATGTCATATTTTGGATTCACTAAGCACTTTCTATGCTGTAATTTGTTTATTGTATATACAGCGAGAACTAAACATATCGTTTAAATCAGTTTTATTTTTTCCCGATAACATAAGCTTACATGTAGAACGGCAAAAAATTCAAGACTGATGTAGATGACCGAACGTAATAAAAAACAAATTCGCTTTCCCGCCTAGCAACAAGTGGACAAAGACCCTACACAAGCTAAAATACAATACGGGGAATTCATATTTAAAACACAAAGTGTGAAATCTTTTCGCTTATCAATGACGCGGCTTCGCGATGTGCAAAGACAAATTCCGACTTTGTTGACTTACGCTGTTTATAGAAATGTTGAATGTTTCTCCTCGAATGTTCCCCTCGAAACAGAGATAAGACTTGCTGAGATGACTGTTGGCTGAAGCTGAAGTGCTAACGATAAAGATGTTGGATATATTCCGCTGCTGTTTCCGAAAGTGAACTAAAACGGGGAAGCCGAAGCCATGTTTTTAAAACACAAACTTCAAGCGGGCGCTGATTTCTAGACCACGCTGCTGGGAATCCATTTGAATGCTTTGCTCTGATTGGCTAAGCGATTCTACTCTGGGCTATGATTGGTTATATTTTCACATGTGAAGAATGCTATACGCGAAGTTGATTGGACGTATCGCTTTTTCACATGTGAAAATATAGCACATATAGAATTTTATTTGCAGAGCTTATTGCCTAAAATTCTCGTTATATATACAATAAAAATTGATTAGTGGCCCTTTTATTCGCAGGCGGGCTTTAATGCTGGTGACGGAATACGATTTTTTAGTATCCCCGGGTCTCGTACCCATCAAGTTATTGACCTACCTACACAGTCTAATGTGGGAAATCCTGGTCGGTGGATGTTCCGTATCGACAGTGCGAAAATCGAGGCTGGTGGCTGCAACACGAAAGGTCAGAGCTATTCTTTCAGTATGCTCTAAAGTCATCCCAAACAGCAACTAATTTAACCAAAACAACAGACTGGCTCTCCATGATCGACAAATAACTGTAACGGGTTGCTGCACAGAAAGTTCTTTTTGGCACATGTCCAACAGCTTTAGACATCCCGTTCATCCCAAATCCCGTTCTGACCGCTAGCTGATGTTGTTCTCGGTAGCCCCGGGTTCAACTTCTCGGATACGCTTGTAAATAGCCAACTGGTATGCCTCCCGCCAGTTGGGATTCTTAACCTAATTATGTTTATTTGAATACTTATTTATCATTGTCTGTTTACATTGGTCCTGAAAAGCCCCAATGGGGAGTTGCCAATTACGTATATATCTATACATTCAATGAAATTACGGGTGAAGAACAGCAGGGAGTATGGACCTGAACTTCTAAATATCAATGAAAGAAGATTAGTATCATAGAAGTCGAATCGTATTTAGCCGAGAACACTCATTTGATGCTAAACTTAGGTGAGGGTGCTAGTAGGGGTACCTAGTTATCAGCTAACTACTAATTGTCAGTTAACTACTATATTTGTGGCCAAATGTCAGTTAACTACTAATTCTAGTTAACTATTAACTTTCATTTTACAGCGAAAAATATTGCATCATAACCTGATTTTCTTTTTTACTTCAGCACGCCAATCAGTTTTGGGGGTCGGACTTATACTAAAACCAAGGTATAAATTATATGAAGATACAAATGGTTGACAGGCCAAACACGACTCCTATTAGTCATGGTAGCGAGATAGACAAACTTTGGCCTTCAAAGCTTTGCTTTATTGAAATGTAGCTGTTTGCGCGCAAGTCTGTAGACTGTTTTGCGTGGTGTATATGGCATTGTTCGGCTTGGTTCAGGCAAGACCATGGTTTCGATCCTCCACGTGGATCTCATCAGTTGCCGGTATATCTAAAATACTCGGTGCGTCTTAAGTTGCTAGCGCAACTCGTACACATATGAGAATGCAAGACATTCTGCTTCTTTGAACAAACTTCTCGTGGTGTGTACCCTCGTGATGGATCAAAAATGCCTGGTTTCTGTTGGCTATAACAGCTAGCCAATGGCGTAATGTACTTTTTGATTCTAATTTGTTTGAAGCTCGACCTTATTTTGTGTTTCTTTGACGGTGTTTGTCCTATATTTCTAGGCACTCGATGGCTAATCTGCAGCGTGGAGCTATTTTGATATAAACGCACATGTTCTTTTTTGCAAAACCCTCCTTATAATAGGGTCGATGCCACATGTTGGGTGCGTACTTTTTTTTGCTCAATGCCGGCCTTGATGTTAGTTGAGTGCTGGTATGTCTCGCACGTTGTAGACTGGGGCCTCTCGATAAAAATCATCTCTGTAAAGTGGGCTTGAGAGGCTTATACCACTTCTACGACAGGTATATGTCACGAACTAACTTCGCAACAACAACAATCGTATTCAGTATAATAATAGAATGTCACTTAACTGTTAACTTTTCATTTAGCATTTAACTACTAATTTGTGGGCCAAATATCAGTTAACTACTATATTTTAGGCCAATTGTCAGTTAACTGTTAACCCCATTAGCACCCTCTTAGGTCAGCGAGAATAACTCGTTTTACAATAATTAAACCAACATTGGCTGAGGCTACTTAATCATTTTTCTAGGTTCGCTCGTGGTTTCACCTCGTACTGGAATTATGCTTGGTGGTGATAACCTCTTTATAGCTGGACCCTGCTACAAACCATGGGATGTAATCGTCTGTGAATTTGCTGGTGGGAAAAGAAGCAATGGGAGTTTTATTAGCCATATCCGGGCAACCTGTACGGTGCCCATACTTAACGTTACAGGGAGGTTGCCACTTAAAATGTCAGTCAATGGCGGAAGGAGTTTTGAATTTCAAGGAGTTATTACAATTGGTAAGATTATAGTAAATTAAAGCAAGGGTTATTTACAACTCAGCCATCTATCGCTCTTGGGTCATATTCCCTAGATAGATACAATTCAACGACTAAACATAATATGCTCCTTTGCTGAGCAGGAGTCGTAAGAACGTTCGCCCTAAAATTTTCCTGTCAAAAGATTTTTTTAAATTTTTCCCTGAAACAGGTAACGAATTACTAAAATCCCCAATAAAATTGGGAGTCACCGATTTACTTTCAGAGACAAAGGGTGTGGAAAACTACCCTGCTTTTGAAATATTGGCGCACGTAATTCAAAATGGTGTACAGGGGGTTTATAGTTAATATATCAAAGATGAGGCAACAGAGGCAAACGATCTGGGTCATATTTTGTACAAGTGGGTCTGTTGCGTAAATAATTCCAAATGTTCCCAACGTCTACACAAAACGTAACCCTTTACCCTTCAAGAGGCATCTGAAACTGCCGCACAGATTAACGGAGAGCTAAAAGTAACGGAATTCGATGGTGCATTTTGCGGGCAATAAATTCAAACTTCCAATCGCTAAACGTAGAAAATCGGACGAGAAAATTACATATCAAAAGAAAAATAGGGATCATCGAACGTCCAAGATCGTTAAATTTAGTCAAAGCTAAAGCAATGGTAATCTGCCCTATCGTTACTCATTTTATTGCTGAGCGCGGGCATCGATGCATGTCGTGGCTTGTAAATTTGCGTGCGCAGTAAGGATGCAAAAATTAGCGCGAACGTCCTTAAGTCTGTAAGTCAATGACGTGTAGCTAATACGTGACTGATGACTTACTATGTTTAAGGGTGCTGTAATTCGCATAATGTTGGTTTGGTGTGTTCTTTGGCACTAATGAATTGTCGACCTTTCCTGATCGGAATCGCCCGGCATGAATTAAACTAACATCCCATCCAGGGACTGAGGAACGGCATTGTATTGAGAGAATCTGTATGTTCTTACCATAGAAAGAGTAGCCTGAAAACTATAAGAGTAACCTTCTTAGACTATACCAAGTCGTTATTTGTTGCAGTAAACATCAAAAGGATCCCGCCTCGCGTTGCCAAGCTTTTAGGAAACAAGTGGCTAGAACAGAATCCATTGCAGATAACATGGGATCCAGGTCAGCTTGGAAGTGAAAATCAGACAGTATCTGTTCATTTAGCGCGTTTTTCCATGAGAACTAGCACCGTGGTTTTTGACAGTATGTTTACTTTGGTGGTGGAGCAAGCTAACACTGGAGAGGCCAACTTTACTGTACCAAAAGGAGAAGGCCAAGGGTAAGATATTTAAGTCGTTAAGCAAAACCATGCTAAATTTTCTAGTATGCCCCCCCTCTGGGAGTGGCCCCTTCCAGTGCATGAGCTATAGAGGAATGTGCCGCGGGATAGGAATGGTTTTTGACGTTCTCGACCTTTAAATATTCTTGAAATAGGGTATTATTTTTGCCCATGTTGGCATAGTATTCCCGGTGTGATCTTTACATAATGTACCTACCTTAGTCTACTATACTATACTTGATGCTAACTTCCAGTAATCTCACAGAAACGAAGTGAAGTTGACCCGTTCAAGCTATTTTTAGTTTTTGTTTTTCCTTGCTAAGGAAAAGATTGGTCTGCCAGTTTTCATGTGACGTCATATTTCAAAAATAGAAGTTTCCTCTCCTGAGATTTGCGAATGCTTCAGTGAATTCAACTAATATTTCGCAATAGACATTGGGAAATGTGACACCGTTCTGAAAGGCAAACAGAAGGCATTCTTGGTTAGCTGACTGAAGTTCGTGTTAGAGACGTGAGATATTGGCGGTCTGAAATATGATGTCGAGTTTTGGATCAGGGGTGAAAAAGGATATGAAAAATCACAGAGTCTGACTTTGCCCTGGAGCAGAAGTTTCAAGAAAGGTACCGTACGCTCCCTCCAAATATTTTACCCAGTTCCAATCCCCTTTCCTTCCACGTGGGAGACTTAATAAGAGAGAAAACAAACAATATTGAAGTGACACAAAACGATAGTAAATAAAAAGGGGAATACATCTTGGCTCTCTCAAGAAGTCAATGATTTTGCATTGGAGGCAGGGATAGATGAACAGAGGACATAACTACTTGTTGATTTCAATCGACGCGGTTTTCAAAATTCATTTGCATAATAACTTTGTTTCTTTTAGCATGGTTTAGAGCATTATTTTTCAGAGCTGCTGTTGGAGACGGCCGTTTCATTACACTAGTGATGGTGAAAAAGACTGGACACAGTAGTGGTAATTCCCTGGCCGAGTGGATCTGGAGCGATTTGTTTTCTTGGATCAGTTATCAGTTTGGTAACGAACGATGCATGCACTGGTACAGAAATCAGCCACACCCAAAGATATATTTAGGTAAAACACATAATTTAAAATAACCGTAATCATAAACCTGCTTGTATAACGAAACAGAAGGGATATTCCTTATAAGACTGGGCATGCTTACAAAGTTCTCATTCAACCACGGTGTAAACCAAAAAATAAACTGATTTGATCAAAAATAAGACACAAACAGCAGTGATAAACATGTTGAATTTGTACATTTTATGAGTTGACATTTCGTATGTACTCTACATACATTTTCAAAAGTAACCGTTGAAATTTAAAACTGCTATTTATATATAATAAAGGTGAGGGGACTGGAACCTAGATTAAGCAAAATACTTAACAGTAACATATAAAACTTGTACAGATTAATAAAGCATCAGCTTTTCACTTGATGATGATCGCACTTGATGTTATGTCCAGTGGCCTTGACGTGGTCAGCAATGGCTGAAGTATTGCCATTTTTAGCGAGGGCCTTAAAATGTTCGGTTTTTCTATCGTGAAGCCTTCGTTTAGTTTTACCAATGTAAAAGGCATTACAATCCCAGGAATTTGCTCTGTAAATAACTCTGGATTGTTGTGTTAGTAATTCGCACATCAAGTGCGATCATTTTGATATTTTAGCGAAGGGCAAAACAGACCTTCGTTGTAAAATAAAAGAAACCTTATTTATTCAAGAACTTGAGCTAGCTTTCAACGTCAACGTCGGAAGTGAAAAGCTGATGCTTTATTACTCTGTACTAGTTTTATATTTTACTGTTAAGTATTTGCTTAATCTAGGCTCCAGTCCCCTCACCTTTATTATATATAAATAGCTGTTTTAAATTTCAACGGTTACTTTTGAAAATGTATGTAGAGTACATACGAAACGTCAAGTCATAAAATGTACGAATTCAACATGTTTATCACTGCTGTTTGTGTCTTATTTTTGATCAAATTACGATGGCCCAAGAACAAAAGTATTTACGATAAATTGATTTACTTCCTTTGTAAACACGGGCTTTTTAATTTGAAGAGTTTTAACTTGATTCCAGTCATGGTACTGAAAAGTGAAAAGAATGTCTTCTTCACTTTTATTTAGCGTATTTGTTGTACTGGAATGGTTGCAAGATAGAAATATACACCATCAGAACAAAAACTAAAACTGAATCACAATAACCTACAGTTACACTAATTACAATACAGTTGCCCTACTAAACAATACAAATAAAAGGTGTTGACATTTATAATATTATCGTATTTATCTAATTACTCGCACTTGAACCGAAAACAGTACTTTTTGAATGTATTCTCTCTCTAGCCGGGTGTTATATTGTTTCACTTATTCCTTAATATGGGTAGTACAAAACCGAACATCCACAACTTGAAGCCACGAAAGAGAAAAAAGGATGCCCTAGTTTTTACCGCACATGTAGATTTCAATGGGTGAGGGAAGGGTTTTAAAAGCGTTAAAAAAGTGCTCTAAGTCTAGGAAGATTTTCTATGCTCGTTTTCCCCTAACATAAATGGAGATACTTAAAACACAGAACTAGTGTGGAGGGCCCCCCTGGAACTCAGAAATATCTTACGAAAATGTTTGATATTTAGCAAAACGTAACGTTGTCGTTTAAGTGAATTCCTCTGTTTTTCTGTTTCTATCGTTGCAGATGACCCTTCCCTTCTTCCTTGCCCACAAACCCTCGCGCAAGCAATGGCAGATCGTGGGCGATTCACGATTGATGAATTTTGCAATCCTGATGCCGAAGAACACTGTGTGCCTTATCTTTATAAAGCCACGCACTGCTTTAGGACGAACACACCCAGGTAAACAACAATAATAAAGGCTAAACAAACAAATTGTGGAGTAGAGCTATTTCAGGGAATGACCGCGCAAATGGGTCAACGGTAAAGCCAAATAGGAAGCTTTAAAGTGGTACATGAATACCCTAATAATACTAGGGTTTTTGTACCCCATCAAGAGGGACGCCCTTGTAACTTTAGAAGTGCTTGAAACTTCAACTCGGTGACGTATGCTGAAAGCGGCAACGAATGTGATAGTTATTACTGTTTAAGAAAGCCGATGTTCACTGTACTTTGGCAGGCATGTTCTCTTTTTTTACATCAATTTTTAGCTTCTTACAGAATATTAGCCTTCTTTATAGGTTTTGATTATTTTGGGGTGAATTGGGGTGGATTTCTGACCTTTTGTAAAAATCATAAACCAAGACGAAGGATGAAGATGGCGGCTGTTTGGAAAGCAAAAACTACATCATTTCTAAGTCAAATGCTTTCGTTATTTCATGCAATGCACCTCAAGGGATAACCTTTTGGGCCTGCTATGCCTGTATATCCTGCACGAGTCATTGTCATGTCTGAACGTTACAAGGGGTGAGTCTCAAAAGCCTCCACTGGCTCCACTTGACAAAACATTTGTTTACCTTGCACCTCTCCTCAACACGAATTGACTCTCTGGCAAGTTTGAGCAGGGTTTCAAGCTAGTAACTTATTGAAGAGATTGATTACCCAAAATCCTTCTTATACAGGAAGCTTGTACTCTTAACTGACTTACCTGGACTTCTCGCTTAAAATATATCTTTCCAACTAGCAGAATATATTTTCAATTCATAGTAACAAAGGTGCAGGACAGCAATGCTGCTACACTGGTCAGGGAAAGTTAATGGTTGACTCGCTAAACAGAGGGTCCTTGGATCGTTTTCATATTGAAGCGGGAGTACCAGTCTTCTCTCATTTTTTTCATGACCTCGTGCCATATTTGGATTGCTGTCTGTTTTCTGACAACTGTGGAAAGTACTTTGAAAAGCGACCTTCAGATGATGGTTCCAATTACGAACCTCCAAGACCAGGTATACCATCACAAATATGACTTGCCCCATCAAAAAAATCCGACGAAATTTAAAGGAACA
>CM042747.1:5731688-5744188 GCA_022496165.2 Catalaphyllia jardinei
CAGGTCGAAATTAAAAGAAGTTCTTCCTCAAGTGGCCAATGGAATAGGAATTTGGAAATGTAGGTTTACAGGGAGATGGGAAAACCGCTAGAAAACTTTTGGAGAGAGGACAAGAACCAAAACTTAACTGAACGCCCAAATGGCTTGGACGCAGAGAAGACGCACTTTAAATGGAATGAAAATTTTATTGAAAATAAACGAAATTACCTACATAAGTCAAAACAGTAACAATTGTTCAATAGCAGTAAATAACAGGAACATGTGTACAAGCACAGGGTCAAAAACGATGAAACAATTACTGTCAAAAACTAACTGGCTACTTCTTGATGGGTTAAGTAAACTTACTGTTCGTGTTGGTAATAGAAAAATAGCAGTTAAACGTTTGCGAAATTACAGTTGTCTATTCACTTGGTGACATACACGCAAGCGAGTAGTTACAGTGTTAAAAAAAAAAATTCAGGCAATACTGAACGGATTTCTAAACTTCAAAGTTCCTTGGAAAGCTTAGATTGTGAACTAAAAGATTAAGCCAGTATTCCCGATGCACCGATAATAGAAAAAGGGCAGTAAATTTTCGCGAAATTCCAATTGTCTACATAATTTAATTCCCTCGCTGACATGTACGCGAGCGAGTGGTTCAAGAAGAAAAACATTGTAACTCAGCGAATACTGAACGGATTTCGAAAATTCAAAGTTCCTTAGAAAGCTTAAATTCTGTAATGAGAGGTTTAGCATTTTTTCTGATGCGCCGATGATAGAAAAAGAGCAGTAAAGTTCTGCGAAATTCCAGTTGTCTACGTAATGAAATTCACCCTGTGACATCACGCAAGCGAGCAGTTACGGAGTAAAAACTTTTTCTCAGGGAATACTGAAAAGATGTCGAAAATTCAAAGTCAAAGCGTTTGATTTTGTGGATCAAATTTAGCCTTTCCCTGGTGTTGACGAACGGTTCGTCGTTCCTTGTACGACTAAACGCTGGACGTGACATTTGCTTCCGAAAATTACGTTGGCTGTTCACGTGAAAATTCACACGACCCATGCCACGGACCTTGAACTCAACACCAGGGCCTTTGCTCCGTTATTTCCTCACATACCATTCATTCCAGTTGGAAGAACAAAGGATTGCTCAGAATGTGCCCAAATTTTGCTTCAAGTCGGATATAGCGCTGTACCCTTTAAAAAACGTGCCGCTGACCACCAACGTCAAGGTTAGTCTGCGGGCTCGCTTTTGCTCGCCCGCAATTAAACTATTTACAGCAACATACGTAAGCAACTAAAAAAACATAGCTAAATCACGATGAATTGTAAGAAGATTCGAGACAAAATTAGCATATTCGCGAATCTTCGAAGTCACGCAATTATTTTTCGTAACAAACATCATAGAATTCTCTTATCATTACCTAATTGTTAATTAATTCAATTCTCTCCTGGTGTTTACTTAAACTTACAGGTAAACACCAATGGTGTCATCTCGTTTCTGGTGCAAGTTTCACAATACACCCCAGATGCTTTTCCTCTCGGCGATAACCGTCGGCTGGTGGCACCATTTTGGGCCGACGTTGACACAAGAAATGGAGGAGATGTGTTCTATCGAGAGACCACAGATCCTAACCTCTTGCAACAGGCTACTAATGACGTCACTGCTACGTTTGTGGATCAAAGAAAGTTCAAAGCAACGTGGTTATTTATAGCCACGTGGTACGAAGTCGCTTTTTATGGCGCCAGTGGCATCAATACAAATAAGGTAAGAAACAGGGACGTACGGTGGGGGGTGGGGAGGAGGTAATGCCTTGGCTTTTTACCTCTACCAGTCACACGCCATAATGATCCATGAAGGGGGACGTTTAGGAGCTTCTAGGGCTTTTTCTTTCGGGAACAAACACCAAATTACAAACCTCGCAGGATTCTTCCTTTCAATTAAAACATAAACAGTTTTCATTCTTCTAATTTCAGAGGAACAGTTTCCAGGCGGTCTTAATTTCCAATGGACGGCATTCTTTTGTAATATTTAGTTATAACAAAATCACTTGGACAACTGGTACGGCCAGTTCAGGGAGCGAAACTGGACTTGGAGGTAACCCGGCTCAGGTAGGTCAACGAGCTCTGTTGCTCAGTCATGTTAACCCTATCATTTAGTTCGCCACTTTTATGTCATTTGGCCAGCTGGCGATAGCCCCCCATGCATGTCTGATACTCACCACTTGTTCAAGTCGTGAAGACTATGATTCTAGTTTTACAATTGGTAACACTGGTTCAATTGAAGGATGTTGGATGGGGTACTTTTCAATGAAATTAATTAGTCATTCCATAGCAAGTGTTGAAAGTGCATCTCATTAAGTAAGAAAGCCCGTCAACTGGTACCATACGTGCAACTCGTGCAACAGGTGCAACTGCCTCTCATAAAGAAATAGGCAAGGCCCCTACCTTAAACTTGCGCTGAAAAATTCTAAGAATCTATCATGAACTGCAGTTCAGTAGTTGCACGAGTTGTACGAGTCGTACGAGTTGACACG
Organism: Catalaphyllia jardinei; assembly: GCA_022496165.2. Lineage (NCBI taxonomy): Eukaryota > Metazoa > Cnidaria > Anthozoa > Scleractinia > Caryophylliidae > Catalaphyllia > Catalaphyllia jardinei. The sequence goes on from CM042747.1 coordinate 5,734,202, forward strand.
GCCCCTACCTTAAACTAGGCTTGAAATATTCAAAAAGTTTATAATGACATTCCACAGTAGCATCTTATTTTATTTCACTGAAAAGTACCATAACCACTACTAGAACCATTATATAATCTTACCAATCTTAAGCCTTATTTTTAATTAAGACTGGTACAAGCCTTAACACTTGAGCGACTTGACAACTTGAACAAGTGGTGAGTATTGGACAACCCTCAACAATCCACTCAATGACAACCAACTGACCAACCGAACGACTGAACGACCAATCAACGAACTATAAACAAACCATCAACCAACCATTCAAATACAGCGTCATATGTTATTTATCAATGAGTGGCCCCTTTTTTGGCAGGCGGGCTTTAACGCTGGTGACGGTATACGATATTCAAGTATCCCCGGGTCTCGTACCGCTCAAGTTATTAACCTGCCTACACTGTCTAATGTGGGAAATCCCGGTCGGTGGATGTTCCGCATCGACCATGCTAAAGTTGAAGCTGGTGGCTGTAATACGAAAGGTAAGAGTTATTCTTTTAGTATGCTTCCAAGTAAGCCCGGGAGAAATTAAACAAAAATCATAAAAACAAATTAATTCACTCAACAAAATAAGAAACAATATGGTAACTGGTTGTTGCGTACCAAGTTGCTTTTCTAATTTCAGTTAAAACTGGTTTTGGCAACAACTGTGCATCTAACAGATTTAAGACGTAGAATGGTGAAATGTAATAATCATGCTGTGGACAGACACAGCAGTTTTGTTTAGTACAATGTTGCAGTGTGAGTCGGGTCCCATCATAGTAAATTCACGGAGATGATTATGAAACCTGGCAAAATTCTTTGTTGTATGTTTTCGATGGCTATTTTGGCAGTTTACCCGGCACAAAGCCTGGCAAGGTTTATGTGCGCTCATACAACTAACTGCAATCGAAGCATTGCGATTATGTAATTCATGCATAGTCAATGAGCATAGAACAAAAGATGAGCATTGTCAAAGACCTCCCGACATTAATCTTAGCCTGTTTATTTCACGGAATTCTTGATCCCACTCGCCTTATAACAACTCTAACAACATAATGTGAGGCTGCATGTATTATTTTTGTTTAGGATCGCTCGTGGTTTCACCGCGTGCAGCAATTATGCTCGGTGGCGATAACCTTTTTATTGCTGGGCCTTGCTACAAACCATCGGATGTTATCGTTTGTGAATTTGCTGGTGGGAAAAGAACCAATGGAAATTATATCAGCAACATCCGGGCATCTTGTACCGTACCGATGCTTTTCGTCACAGGCAGGTTGTCATTCAAAGTGTCAATCAATGGGGGAACGAGTTTTGATTTTCAAGGATTAGTTACAATTGGTAAGATTCTGGCAAATCAGTATATATATACCCTTTAGTTAGCAAAATTATAAGGTTTTTCGAAACCAGATGAACACTAAAACTTTGAGCCGGAATTAATAATACCAATTCACATTGCACATTTTAAGTACCAGTTTCATATTATTTTAATTTTAATAATTATAGTATAGTAATCGCACAAGCGAACTAACCATGAAGTTATTTATTTATTTTATAAGTACTGAGATTTCTTTCAAACAATAATGACAATTAACAGCGGTGTGTTTTTTGTAATGTGGCTTTGTTTTCTTATTCTGCAATAAAATTGTCAACTGGACCGACGTCTACAATAAAAAGGCGTCCGTGCCAGTTTTCGCGCCAAGGATGACGTGGCTTGCCGTACGATCACTTTTCACTAATGAAAAACATCATTCGTCCAATCAGACGCCACGGACGATGATTTTTCACTGTGAAATTTCATCGTTCGCGTCGCTGATTGGCTGCGACTAAAAACAGAGCGATTTTTTCATCACTGTCATCTCTGTGGATAAAGTTCAGTACTTATAGAATAAATGTCAGAACGCCATGCCACCAGTAACTTGGGGAGAAACCAGAAACCGTAAATTTAAGTATAACCGTCTTAGACCGTACCGAAAGAAGTTTTTCTCTTGCAGTAAACATCAAGAGGTTCAAGAGGCCTCGCGTTGTTAGGCTTTTAGCAATCACTTGGCAAGAACAGAGTCCATTGCGGATCACATGGGATCCAGGTCATCTCGGAAGTGAAAATCAGAAGGTGTCTGTCCAACTAGCGCGTTTTTCGACGAAAAATAGCGACGTGGTATTTGACAGTATGTTTACTCTGGTGGCAGAGCAGGCTAACACTGGACAGTGTCAGTTTACTGTACGAAAAGGAAAGGGTCAAGGGTGAGAGATCAGTAATGCCATGCTGACTTTGTTGTTGTGTCCTTCAGGCTGAGGGATGGGGCTTTAATTAGTCGGTAAAGAACATAAGCAACCCGGTAAAAAAAAAACGTCTCCTTGTTGTGAGTGGTACCCTGGAGGGAGGGGTACTCCTATGATAGCTATAGAGCTTCCCTACTGCTCTCCCAAGGAGGGTCCGACAAAGGTGATCGAAGATCAGCAAGGGATAAATAACGACTTGTATATTGATCAGATGAACAATGTTCTTGTTACTTTTAGAATGTTTTATCTAACGTGATCATTACTTTTCAGAGCTAATGTTGGGGACGGTCGTTTCATTACACTAGTGATGGTGAGAAAGATTGGACAAAGTCTCAGTAATTCCCCGGCCGAGTGGATCTGGAGTGATTTGTTTTCCTGGATCAGTTATGCGTTTGGTAACGAACGATGCTTGCACTGGTACAACAATCAGCCTGACCCAAAAATATATCTGGGTAAAACATATAATTTATAACCGAGCTGAGCTATGAGGTCGTTTATATGTGTTCTGTATGTAACACTAAACGGAAGACATGTCTCTTTCGAAGCAGTTGTTAGTATGCACAGTTCGCAATCAAACACTTTGAGATCTCTTTAAAAAAAATTCTGGATTTGCAGACGAGTGAAACAAGGAATTTCCGAGACATTGTTCGTTGTACTTTTACTGTCAAGAAGGTAACGCTTTGAAAGCTTGTGAATAGCGAATTATGTACAGGAATGTCGGTTAAGCTCGAGCCTATTAAAACCTATTAGCTGTGTGAAGGGGTCCAAATGAACTCAGAAATATCTTAGGATATAAATGCTCGGTGTTTAACAAAAAATGTATATTTAATTATTGTTGCTGTGTTATGCGAATACATGTTATTCTTCATTTAATATTGTTGCAGATGACCCTTCCCTTCTTCCTTGCCCGCAAACGCTTGTGCAAGCGATGGCTGATCGTGGGCGATTCAGGGCGGATGAATATTGCAATCCTGATGCCGAGGAACACTGTGTGCGTTATCATTATAAAGCCAAGCACTGCTTTAGGTCAAACACACCCAGGTAAATAATAATGATGATGATGATAATAATAATAATAATAATAATAATAATAATAATAATAATAGTGATAATGATAATAATGATAATGATAATTTTAAAGCTATAGACCACAAGTTTCTATGGTTTATTTAACAAATGGATTAGATGTTGCTGTGCGGATCACAGGTGACGTCAAAGTGTGGTAACAAAAAAGCGGCACACGAGGAGATAGTCGAGTGTGTCATTAATGTTCTTACCACATTTTGACGTCTTCTGTGATCTATTACTGAACAGACGCACGGCAACATGGAATCTATTTGTTTTATATAATAACGAAACAAACTACCACAGATAAAGCCTTTTCTTTTATTTCAAAATATTTCAACATAACGCGAAAGCCAGCCTTTACCCACTTTGACGAACACAAAGAAAGCCATTTGACATAATCTGTTATCTATACAAAATGAAACAATCTCAATGGTTAATATGCATAGCAAAGAATTGTGATTGGTTCAGGAAAATCACTCAACTGTCAAACTTAACTCGAGCGTGGAATAAAAACTTATAGCGAAAGCAGAATTGAACTGCAAAATCTACAAATCTTAAAAGAATACTGGAAAAGTCAAGTCAGGTTTTGATATCAGAGCAGCCTTGTGAGCCGAAAAGCCCGGACGTTACGTTAAATATTGCAGGAGATGAGAAAATATCCTCGGAAAACATGTGGTTGCGGTCAACCTAGAGGCCATTTGATTCGAGGAGCGTTTGTGACGGTGGAAATGTTTGTCTTCTGTGTTGGTGATTCTCAAATCAGTTTGATATAGTGTCGCAGACATTTTAGCTGCGATACAGTCGGCTGTGAGCTGTGGTTAGCTATACTTAGCTCGCTGTGCCCTGAAATGGACTGGAATACTCGCATCGCCGGGAAAGCAAGATTATGTGTTTATTTTAACTGATTTAAGTCATGTTTTCATGTTTTATTTCTGACATCAATCAGTGTGTCAACAGTTATTTTGAGACTGGGAAAAGTTGAATTTTTTAAATAATTAATATCAGAAACGTTTTTAGGGGCGGATCTAGGGGAGGGACCCAGGCCCCCTCCTTATTTTGGCTAAAAAAAAAAGAAATGACTGAAGAAGAAACCCCGGCTGGGCAAGTGAAATAGAAACAGGTAACCCCCTCATGAGCCGCAGGCTAACATATCCCGGTAACATGCCGTTTAAAGCTTTAAAACTTAATATGGCAATGTCCTGTAGGCGGCGACTGGACAAAGTTAAGCTGTAGTCATCATCACCATAAAGGGGAACCCGTTCGTTGTAGAGCTTAGAGCTCTCGCATTATCAGACTCGTAACAATGATGCTAAATCACATAATAATAATATAATAGTATGATAAGATATTACAAACAAGTCGCATAGGCACATCTTCGAAGAGATTGATGGCGTGTTCTTTAGCTTCCTCAAAACATCTAACTGATTTTCAACTTTCTTAAAAGTCTTGCCAATGTGCTAAAATTTAGCGAGTTATTGCTAGTTTGGCCTAAAAGTTCTAAATGGTTTACGACAGGAACCTGTACATCACTACTCCTAAAGGAAAGATCGCAAGGCTGATTTTTTGAAAGAATAACACATTTTACACTTCTCGATCTCGTGTTTACACTTCTCGGGGACCAAAATGCTTCTCTAGAAAGCAACAACAACAGTTGAAGTGCCGGGTTTAACATTCAGAGCAACGTTCTGAAAAGACCTTTTTTTCACAAAGATCGTTCCTTATACATTAGGTTCTAAGTTGTTATTGGAGTTCATTGTATTCGTGGGGACTGTGTTGCATTTTCAAACTAGAACCAGAAAAGCCCTCGAGACATGTATTTTTAATCCATAGCAATCAAGGAGCAGGACAGCAATGCTGCTTCAACGAGCAGGGAAACTTAATGGTTGGTCCGCAAACCGGAGGATCCCTGGACCGATTTCACATTGAGGCGGGAGTACCAGTCCTCTCTCATTTCTTTCATGACCTCGTGCCATATTTGGATTGCTGTCTGTTTTCTGACAACTGTGGAAAGTACTTTGAAAAGCGACCTTCAGATCATGGCTCCAATTACGAACCTCCAAGACCAGGTAATCCAACATAAATATGACTTTTCCCATCAGGAAAATTCGGACGGGCAATTTTTGGGTGAGGAAAAAGTCTATAAAAGTAGAAAACAAAACAAAAAAAGAAGACTTAACAGAAAACACGTGAAATGAGGACTGGTTAAGTAAGTAAAGTCTGGTTCAGTTTCACAAGCTACTCAGAGAGAGAAAAGTTTTCTTCTGCGTTCCCCCAGCAAAAAATCTCCCTTTGTCAGTGAGCTTTGCAGGAGACTGGAGCAGGATGTTAAAACTAGGTTCACTGAAGTATCCAACAACAGTTCTTAGTCAGTTTAAGAACATCAGTCCGTTAGCTTCTTGTTACAAATAGAGTAGGCAGGAGATTTTGCAATCGTTTTCCAATGTAAAATAACTCTGATTTTTGTTTGCGCGATGTAGCTACTGGATTCGGAGATCCTCATATGGTTACGCTTGATGGAGTGGAATACACCTTTAATGGGTACGGCGAGTACCATATCCTATTGGTTGCAGGCCCTGACTTCCAACTCCAAGGAAGAATGCAGCCCCTGATCAATGATGACGGCAGCACAACTCGTGCTACAATTTATAAAGCGTTTGTTATGAAGGAAAATGGCTCAGATGTTGTGCAGGTAACTGACATGTATTGTACCAAAGTCGACCATTTAAAAACCAAACAATTTTCGCATGTAACCAAAAGCATGGGTGTGGCTGACCATTGAGGATCTTTTAACCAAGTTGAAAATGCTTTATATGAATGTTGTGCCGCGTAGCACTATGAACACAAATGATGTAACAGAGAATTAACTCAGGGATTCCCTTTACTAGGGCTAACGCCCAGTGGGTTATTCATGGGTTCAATTAGCACTAAAACTTACACTTCAGAGTTAATTCTCTGTTGCATCATTTGAAAATGCTTTAGTTGTCTATGAACAAAAAACTTTAAACTCTAGAAAGGGCCAACGGACAAATCAAAAGTACCGGAACCTGGTAGGATCTGATCAGCAAATGCAAAGGCCAGGCTTGAACTGAACTCAGAAAGGCTGACCATACGGTTGGGGTTAACTGTTGGGGTAAACTGGAGTGACTCTTAGGGATGACACGGATGATTTACGACTGAGATAGCTAGCGGATTTTTTTGATACTATCACAAGACTTTAACTCAAAAGACTTTTCTTTTCAGTTCCACATCAGTGGTCGTAACGAAATAGAAGCGTTAGTAAATGGAAATCTTATGGAATTCGATGAACAGTTGATGATGGATTTTAACGGAGTTATTATCTTAAAATACAATGACACATCTAAATACTCCGCCATTTTTGATTCTGGAATATCGGTCACTATTGAGAAAGTTGAAAGAATTCTACAATTGATGTTACTGGTACCTCCAATGTTTAAGGGTGGGTATGAAACTTCATTGTTATTTTCCATTCACTTTTAGTAATAGTACAGGCTAAAGGAAATCATTCCATTCCTTGCCATATCAAAATGCTTATTTGTTGGTTCTCTCGTGGTGTTGATGGTCTCTGATGAATTATATTAGGTTACTTAGATTTAATTATAATTTGAAAATTCTGAATTGTGATGGACTGAAAGACGTCTTGGCACTGTCAGTCCAACTCTTAGTCTTAACACTAGCAGATACCCTTGTTTGTTAATTTTGTTACTCTAAATATTTTCCCATAATTTAGGAAACACAAGTGGATTACTAGGATTCTGGGACGGAGATCAAGAAAAGGAATTCTTGCTTCCTAACGGAACCTTCCTGGAAACCAATTCAAGCCAAACAAGAATTCACTACGAATTTGGTCAACTGTGTAAGCTAAACAATATGACTAGTGTAGTATTTAACACTTTTTCCATCACTTCGTGTACGACAATTTTTCTGCGTTTCTATCGAGATATTGAAACACGCCTTTAATTAAGCCAAGGAGCAGCGCGTATTTTGCTTGCGCTAGTTTTTAGATATAAATGTTAATATTTTTGTAAAAATGGTAAGTGACTAGGGTTAAACATATTAAAATCTTAAACTGAAGAGGCTGTCTCTGTAAAAACCATCTACTAAATTTTGCATTACATTAGTTGAAAAAAAGTGTTAATTCCATCAAATACAATTTTACCTTTTTGTCTGACACTCTGGCAACTAAACATTTTACGAAGGTTACAATAAACACAAATTTAGTTTGATTGGAAGTAATATTCATGTCGCATTTTTACGCCAACGAATGCGAGCGAAAAAACACCTTAAAGCGCTTAGGACGCAGATGTTTCTGTTGATTCACGCGACACCGACTGGGATGCTTCGGTTGTTGTATTAAAAGTGAGCTTGATTAAGAGTTAAGAAGGTCCAACTCAACTCAACCGTTCCTGTAGTCATTACTGGTACAAATAGCACCTTACGTGATGCAAAAAGGTTCCAACAGATTGATAAATCTACATTCCCTCGTAGCTCTTGAATGCCTGGTTTTAGTATTCTTTATCAATAATCTTAAAAAACATGCCAGTATTACCTTTACTTTTATTCCCATAGGGACCACGACTGCTAGTGATTCGTTGTTCACTTACGAAGAGGGCAAGGACCACTCGTCATATTTTGATGTTGGATACGTGCCCGTGTTCTTGGATCGAGATGACTTGGTGTTTGATAACGTAACTCTGGGCCAGCAGGCTCGGGACGTGTGTGGCGATAACAGGCAATGTCTGTTTGATGTCCACACCACTGGAAAGATCAGCATTGGAGTGGCTTCTAAGCAGGCTGTAGGAGCTCTCATTGCAGTTGTTAATGAAACTCAAACACCAGGTGAGTAATCGGAGAAGGCTACGAGCCTACTTCATGATATTTAAGTTTAAACACACTTACGGAGGTCCAACTCATAGTCGCTTCATAACACAGAAACTGGCGTTAATCGTCGGCCTGAAGGGCCACTTGGCTAGTATGCAGACATTACCTTTAAATTTTTACCTAACATTAAAAGAGGCTACAGGAAAAGATGGTGTCTACACATGTACTCAAAAAACAACACACAAGCTACATTTCTCTTGTTCTCACATATATAATTTTAGAAATTTATATTGTTAATACTAACAATTATAATCATGATGATGATGATAATAATAATGGTATTAAGGAAGCCGTTTAAGTTTTAATTAGACAGCAAATTTGAGCTAAGCAGAGTAACTTAAAATAACATGAGAATTAGAAAAGGCAGGCAGCCTGAATTTCAGATGTATTTGTATAAGTTAAAGGTCGGTATACACCCAACACATAGTGAGCACAAATTAAGTACTACGTGCTCGAACATTTAGCATAGAATAGAAAGAATGTAGAGCAAATTGAAGCTAAAAGAAAGAAAAAGAACAAAACAGCCCTACACATCTATAGTGCAAGTGTTCCTGGTGTCTTCCTAGATATTCGTTCTTCGTCTGGTTCCAAACACAGCGGAAAAGCGAAAGTCTGCCGTGATGGAGTAGTTGTCTTGAATCTGGCGTGAAAAAATATTTTGAACCAAATCGGCCCTTGAAGGTCTTCATTAACCTTAATTTACTTTTAGCAACTCATAGTTGATAATTCGCCAATTGCTTCCTTTGCCAGTCGACTTGCAAAACAGTTAATTGGGAAATTAACCACTTTAATTCAGAACCTCCCGAAAGAAACGGTTTTTTTTTGAAAATCAAATTCTTGCAGGCTGCATACCAATTAAGAATATCCTTCAGAATGGCTCAATGCAGAGAAACGATTCTGAAGATGGAGGAATAGTCTACAAATTCCAATGTGATAAAGGGTTCCATCTCAATGGCTCTACCGTCATCCATTGTTACCAAGGACAGTGGAATGGCTCTAAACCAAGCTGTGAGCCAAATGGTTAGTATGTTCTCGCCAATATGGTGTTGGGTATTAAGTTAGCTGTTTTCAAACTCTCATCGGGAGTAAATTTACTTTTAGCAAACTTTATCAACTCATAATTCGCCAATTAGTGTTTCTCTTGTTCGCAAACGCAGCGTAAAGTTTATTTGAAAATAAATTCATACACATAGTTACACCATACTTTTGTGAACCTCCTAGATAGGGGCATTTGAGGAACAGTAAATTAACAGTATGATATGGGCACCACTTTCAAAGACTTTAAGAAAACTGTTCTTATGCATGTAAATTAAATTCTTGCAGGTTGTAAACCGATTAAGAATACACTGCAGAATGGCTCAATGCAGAGAAACGATTCTGAAAATGGAAGAACGGTCTACAAATTCCAATGTGATAAAGGGTTCCATCTCAATGGCTCTACCGTCATCCATTGTTACCAAGGACAGTGGAATGGCTCTAAACCAAGCTGTGAGCCAAATGGTGACTATTTATATCTCGAATATAGTTATGTGACAGCTATTCAGCTCTTGTAAATCTTTCCGTGGAAGTTACTTTATCATAATTGATAATTCGCCAGATGTTTCCCTTGTCCGCAATCGCGGCAAACAGTCCATGTAAAAGGATGCATAGATGCATATACATATGACAATTTGTTGAACCTCCTCAATAGTGGCGTTCAGTAGCACTAATTTAAGAGCTTGA